>CM060963.1:67735116-67915116 GCA_030765045.1 Tenodera sinensis | reverse complement strand
TATTATGAGTCAGCTGCAATTTACGCGACAGCTCAGATCTTAAATCTGGGAGGAGAGTATCCCAATATGGTCATTACTAGGTTTGGAACCGTTATACAGCTATCGCGAAAAGAGGTGATCACAAGTTACCTCTACACGGGCAGAGCGCGAACTCATTCTGCGGGTACAGTGCCAGCAAAAAATGCACTGCCTACAGCGCATAGTGTAAGGTTGCCAATTTGTGTTTATGAAATAACGGAATATTTTTCTTTTTTCATACCCACCAAACAACAAAATAGAATTTTTGAGAATCATTTTGCTCATGAACACTTTTAATGGTGGTATTTATTTTTGGATTTTGCTTCTTTTTAACAATTTTTTATCACATTTTGCAATTTCATAAAATTATTTGTATAAATATAGAAAGTTTACAACCACCTGTAACTCAGATTTAATCAATTTCTTAGTGTATCTCTTTCTCACAGTGAAAATGAATTCATTTCGCAAATTAAACGAGTGAAATGAAAATTGAAATATAAAATTAACCCGGTTTAGCAGTTTAGTATCAAATACAACACTCCTATTCTAAGAAAATACTTGTTACTTACCTTAACCTTGCATAGATTAGAAATACAGTTTTCTTCAGTTAAGGATTTGCTTGTTTCTATGGTCTACGCTATAAACACGTCCATCTTCCAGCTATATCAAACAAATAGAAGGATCCAATAAAAAAGAGGAGGAGAAGGAGAAGGAGGAGATAACTTTTAGTAAGAAATGACTAATTTAAAGTAATAATGAACTTAGGATAATGGAAAGTACAAGGGAAGTTGGTGAAAATAAGTAAATCAGAAGACGAACGTTAAAAGAAGAGACAAATTTAAAGATTATTAACGGTTTAATGTTCTTTAGTATTCAATAAATTCAATTCCTGGACACTTTATAACTCTTGGGTTGCCCTCTCTATGCAGCGCTAGCAGTGAGAATTCTTCGAGCCTGCAACTGTTAGGGACTTCCACTCGATTTTGTGGTCGGTTTGTCTAACTGCGGCCTATAGCCTCCTGTTGTTTTTTCACTTCGTCCCACCCTTATTGGGGGGGGGGGGGTGTCAGTCTCGATGGATCTACATATGTAAGTGGCAGTATGCGAGTGTCCCCATCGTACCTATATCTTTATAAGGCCAAAAGTTACCAATATTCATAATGCATAATTCATAATTTAGTGTTATTAAACACTAGAAACACATTTTAGTTGCATGTAGTTTATGTAGTTTTATGTAGGATCATTTAATGCAGGCTTATAGCGATTTAATTTTCTGCCGTAAGCCTATGAATTTGTAGTGAAAAAGGATCACTTTTGGCTACATTAAAGTGAACAAACAATCCACAAAGGGCCTCAGAAATTGCCAACTAGAGAACCAAAACATGTAAAAAGGATAGCCTTTATAAGTATTGTAACAAATGAGTAAACACCAGTTGCTAATAATCACACTTTATTGCCTTCTAGTCAGTTAGCGTTTTGCTAACGTTACACTTAGATCACTTTTGTACACACTCACAGCAACAGAACAACTGTCGAATCGAATCACTATAATGAACTGTCTGATTACACATCGAATTGAACTGCTACTCAGCACGATTCACAAGCGCTATCCACTGAACGCTTCGTAAACATTTAACTCACTCCAGCACTACACCACAAGCATGACTGGAACAAGTCCTTCTGGGTATGAGCAGTCCCTTATATACTGTCTTTAGGTAATGGAAAAGTTCTGGAAGTAGAATTGTCGAGTGTGACTGTGGGAGAGCAGTCTAGACACCGGACCAGCACACAATAGCTCTATTTACCTGCTGGAGGACGGGTTATTAAGGCAGGTAAGCGCCTCCAGCCCCTTCCTGCTGCTGCGGAGCTCACACCACGACCAGCACATCTGACCACCCTCACCTGGGCTTTCGGCCGGCGCGACCGTATTACTAGATGTCTTGCAGACAGAAACATGTTATTTTAGCTTTATACTTCTTAAATTCTCTGTTATATAACTTTTAAGCAAACAGTGAGGTATAATTAATAGTATTTTTCTCAAAGTAACAGAACAATTAAGATATATCTCTACAGTTTATTAATACACTATTAAAGAACTCAATTCTATATTGTTTTCAAAAATGCAAATCCCTCCTTTGCAGCAAATGTTTGTATCCATGGTACACTCTAAACCCAAATTATATGCTAACATTTCAAATGATACAATCTGATATTGAGGAGTTTAGCAATTTTACAATAGGTTTCGTTAGTACTAAGTGCAATGATTAATTTTGGAACATTAAAATGAGCATATCTTAAGGAGGTAGGGGGAAACCCTAATAACTAATGAAAGCAGCCCACCCAACCTAGTTTTCAGCTTTATGCCTTGATAGTGGGTCTAAAATCCTTCATTCAGCTGATCTCATTTACGGCCAGACCTTTTTATTGCTAGCTTGACTGCAATGAATAGCACCCTCTAATAGCAGAATAATAATATGCACAATACAATTTTCAAGCTAAAAGCATTATTCAAAAGTGTTGAAATGAATACAGGTCAGCTGTTATAAGCTGGTAATTAAAGGTTTGAAGGCAAAGGAGGTAGCAATATTCAGAAGCTTGTGAATTAAGCAGTGATGCAAACTGCAAGAACAGATAAACTGCAACTTCTTGTTGTTGTTCTTCTTCTTCCGTAAGGCATAGGCCTGGCGTCCTGTTCCACCCCCAATTAAACATATCACTTCTTTTCCTTGGTCTTCCTACATGGTGATATGCTCTAGGTTTATAAATAGAATTTTTGGCATTCGTGTCTCTTACATCCTTAATATGTGTTGATATCATTATTTTTATTTTCATTAGTTGTATATATACACGAGGTGGTTCAACTGTGCCATATTATTTTTTGGAGATGTGTGGCACATAATCTGAAATTAGCATAGTGGGAATACCGTGCTTGTCGACCATTTTGTAGCCATGCAAATCTAGCATGCTCTTCATGGGAAAATAAACCTTAACAGCGCATGATGGCTTCGACGATACGCTCACCAAAATTGCTTCACACGACAACTTCTTTGTGGCGATTAAGTGTGTACAACTTCTGGCGACACACACATTTTCCCCAAAATGACTGAACAGCTGCATCGTTCAAAACTTAGCGACTCCGAAGAACTCTACACTCTCGCCGTCGTAATTTCTTAAACAGGACAGAATGACTTAACACGGAGTTTTCTCGAAATTTACCTTTTCTTGAACCTCTCGTAAATAAGCCGGCAGTCCAAAGTCTCTCGAACTTTCTGGAAACGCCTTGTTCTACTGAACTCATATTCATCTTTATTCTGACTGCTCCATTGTCGTCTGGTCATGTATTTTCAAGCAGTGGTGTAAGCACTGGTGTAAGTTTCAAGCATCATATAAAGGCAATGAAATTATTCCTCCGAGAAAAGTATTGATTGAAGAACCATTCCCAAACAATAGCTAAGTTTCTTTTTTTTCAGTAATACCACATATTTCTATGCAATGTCAACTGATATACACTTCCCTTGAACGGTGTTAGGCGTAATTAATTGACCCACCTACAGATCTGCAGGAAGGAGCTAACAACCGTGAATCCGTCTCTACTTTGTCAACTTTACGTTTCCTTATTTGGGATCGTACCTTTCGCATCCTGTTAGCGAGCCTTTTTCAAAATAAAAGTACATTATTACAACTAAGTGTTGAACTAGTAACGAATGTAGACTTTCGCATTGCATAAGGTAATACTTTCAGTTAAAAGGAAAAAGTTTGCTTTTGATGCGAGTCTTGCAATATAGCTGTGTATATAAAATAATTGTACGCATTAAGTTTAAAAAGCCAAAGACCCTTCTTCCTTACTTCCTTTCAGATTCACCCATTTCCCCTTTTTATCACAACATACACAAATCAGCCTGAAATGTTAAAAAAACAACAAACAAATAACTTGCAAGGCTTTTCCTTCAGGTTAAAATTGTTCTTGGCCTCTGCAGTGAGTGTGGTTTTTTATTATTTTATTTATTGAAAAAAATATGTCGCAGGCTCCATCACCTTGGCGACATATGCTTTAATATCTCATTGCAACAACAGAATTGCAATATTTTACTCTTTATAAAATACTTTACATAATTTTCTCTCGATTACTATACCCATGTTGTATTACTTAATTTACAGAAACTGTAACCTTTCCCTGGCATATTTAATCTTTTTCTTTTTCTCTTTTCCCTAGAAGAGATTTCACAGCTCCAGGGATTGCATAAATGTGTGGAATTGCCTCATATCTCTCTGGATTAGCTGTTATGTTCTCACTGGCCATGTGCCTCCTTTTCACTTTCTCTAGTACGTATAGTAAGTAAAGGAAGTATTGTATTCCACCCAAAATTTTGATGTCGAGATTTCACCGGAAATATTAGTTTTGAGGCCCCACTAAATTCAAAAACTATTTTTAGAAGAAGGTCCGTGTATGTGTCTGTGGAGAATATAACTCAAAAACGAAAAGTCGGTTAAAAGCCAAAGTTGGTGTTTAAGTTTATATTTTTCGAGGATGCGACACGAAGATTTTGAAGAAAATTCCTCTTCCTAAACTACCCTTTACATAGAACATTTTTCGAAAATTTTTATTTTCTTGAAGATAGCTCTAACGATTTGATTAAAATGCCATATGTTTAGTATATTTTAATGGCAAATGAAAAATATATTTTGAATTTTCTGGCTATAGCCTAGGTATCCTATTTACTCTGGATGACTTTTGTATAACTTTTGTATGACTTTTTGTATAACTGGTAAACCATAAGAGATAGACCAAATCTTACTGCACAAAAAATGTAGATCTTCTTAAAAAACAATGTATGTTCAAATTTGTCTGTGGAGTAAACCATTTCGGACATATTCCTTGTTATTTGTGTGAGTTTAGCAGTACCTATGCTTTCCAAAAGAGGAAGAAAGTTATTAATTTTTTACATTTTAGCCGTGCAAAGAGAATGGAATTTTAAAGCTTTAAGAGATTTGACTATCGCTCAAAGCCTTCCCTATTCCCATATTCCGCTTGTACCTACAAGAAAATTGACAATAAGATAAGTTCTGCAAATGATTACCTCGACTAACATAAAAAAGATAAAGAGTTTGCAAGTATGGATGGTACAAGAGTAGAGAAAGTCATATACAACACATCAGATTTTTTCTAATTATGTATGTGCGTATTTGTGTGCGTGCCTTTTTGTGGCAGTGTTGTAATAAAGTTAACATAACTACAGATATCCCGGCTTAATCCCGACAACATTGGCTGCTCTAATTAATTCATGGTAATGTGAGGAGGACGATACCGGTGGGAGTGTGTGGTAAGATAGCAAACATCTCTCGAATGCTCTCGAATGTCCCTATAAACCACATTGTACATCATCAAATTTTGTCAAATTAAATTATATACAACACTTTACAAGAGGTATCACAACTGTATAACATTCGTATTAAATTCTCGCTAATGGATACTTTTAAGATCTGAAAGTCTTGAAATCAATTAAGGACATGCTCCCAAAGCTAGCTATTTGACAATGATTTGGTGCTTTGGCCAATGTTTTAAAACCCGTGATTCACGATGACTTGTTTTATATGCACCAAATTTGGCAACAAATCTTTAACGATATAACAGTTAAACTCAATCCATAAATAGTTGGGGTTTTGGAAAATTTACAAATCTATCCCGTTGATCACCTAAAATATCAAGATGTGAAGTTAGGTAAATTAGTAAACGGAGCGTACATGTGCAATTGGGCACATATGTACACCCCTGGGAGGAAGGAAAAAACCGTAGGAGACCTAAAGGCTGAAGGACCGATTAACGCAGACGACAGAGACTTGCTGCGTCCCCAAATGTTAAATGTTCACCACCCGGCCGGGAGACGCTCACTGACGACCAGCCCAACCCACCGTAGGGTGGCCTCACTATTGAGTCCAGTTTCCCCGGTTCTCGCTAGAGGTTGCTCAGAGTCTCCTCTGTTGCAGGAACCGACATATGCCCGTTGTAAACCAACACAGTCCCAGAGCCCTTCCATTACACGAAAAAGGGAGGCGAAATAAGAGAAAATGAGAGAAATAGAGCTGTGATAGAAGATTCCATTAGGAATTGAACCCAGACATCCCGAACGCAAGCCTCACACGTTACCGCGAAGCCTTTCCGTTCGGTTAAAAGATCAATACGCAATAAGTAATAGAAAAATCTCAACCTGGGAATAAATATGCAATTTACAGCAATAAAAATTAGCATAGCTTTAATTAAATGTATTTAATGATTTCTCTGTTTCATGCGTGCATATGGTCAGATAGACAAGGAAGCAGCGTTAGATACTCTGCAGCAGTGAATTGCACTTAATTGCTCACAACTTGTGGCTGTGTTCTTTAACAGGAGCAGTATAGGGTCCGCAATGCTAGCCACTGTCTGGGTCACAGGTGGATTTATTTACTGAGTAAATATCTACGATGTATAGAGGGCGTGTAAGCTGGTGCAAAGTCCAGCAGAATTACTCGAGCAAGAAAATACAAAGCTGACATGCGATAAATGACTAGCAGGCGCTTTCTTATGTGCGTTGAAAACAGAGATGACAAAATGGAGAGTGGTGTTGCCTACGTGAATATCGACTGGGTTATTCAGTCCAAGGAGAGCCTAAAGGCTGAAAATTCACAAAAAATGTAATTTATAGTTTTTGTTTGTACAATCTTAGTTATTTTCAGTATTTTATATGTTTTATCATTATACGCATAATATTTATATTTTTAGCCTATGGTAGACATAACGTTCTAAAGCTGACCACTGCTATTTTGAGTTATGTAAGTAAATTTTGGAGTCGCAAACGTTATTTATATCACCTGCTTTACAACGTGATTTCACAGCGTGTTTACAACACTGAAAGGCTGCAAGCCCCTGATTGGATTTTGTGTTAACCAGCTCTGACGGCCACCCGCCTTTAAATTCTGTGTCAGCTATAGTTTACTTTCTTTACCACATGGTAGATAGAGGTGGTACAGCATTCCACCCAAAAATTAAGAATTTAACCTGAAATGCGTATTTCACACAGTAAACACCCCCCGACCACCTCCGTAGCGCAGTTGGTAGTGCGCTTATCCTGGCGCGGAGGACCCGGGTTCGATCCCCAGTACCAGCACGGGGATTTTATCCCCTTTTGGAGGTCTGACACGGGGTGCACTCAGCCTCGTTCTTCCCGGGGGGACCCATTGGGAAGCTACTTGATGGAAAAGTAGGAGCCCCAGGCCATGAAGACCGCATAACTGGCCGGAAGGGATCGGGACGCAGACCACGTACCACCCTCCAGTACTGCACCCCAACAATGACGCCTGTAGTGAGTCGAAGTGGGGGACACAGCGGCTGGGCGATAAGGCTTAGCTCTTCATGGGCTGTTGTGCCGGGGCTGAGTAGAAACACTAAGGGTGGGGGGCTTTTAAATAGCACAGCTGAAACGCAAAGGATCGATGAAAAGTCTAATTTACAACTTAAGTTCAGGTTCTTTTAAGGATATGACACAAAACTTTTTAAGAAAAACTACCTTTTGTAAGAATTAACTTATTTTTTCAAAAATGGCTCTAAAGGTTGATTAAAATACTATACCTGTACTTAAGCTACTTTTATGACCAATGAAATGCATGTCTTCAATTTAGCTTCGGAAGTCCTCTGAATTATGTATGACTTGTATAATTGGTAAACTGTAAGCGATTGAGAAAATCTTACTTCACAAGAAATGAAGATCTCGTTAAAGCACACCATTTATGTCTAATACAATTTTGTGTGCAGTTAATCACTTCTGAAGTATCCCTTTTATTGGTTTGAATGTTCCAACAATTTTCTAATACTGTTCCTAAACAATAAGTCATTATTCGTTATTTGATATCTTGGCCACACAAATTTAAATTCATTAAATAATGACCAGATCTTAATGGAGTTGGCTAATGTTTAAAATTTACAGAAAATACGAAGCAATATGATTTCTGCAAATTTTTACATAATAAAATTATAAAGTAGATAGAAGAATAAGCGCTTCTACGAATAATTTGAATAAGACTGAGTAGAGAAATTCATGTGATGGCTTAGAAATTCATGTAAGCATATATTCATATATGCATGGCCAAGGGGTAAAAACACGATTAAGGACCTACTATTTCAGAAAAGCATAAATATGACAAAATGCAAGCAATGACAATATGTCTGAAATAAGGTTTAAAACCTTTTTAAACCTCACACGGCTGATCACCCGTGAAGCTGTAATAAAAAATCTCTGAATTAGTTAACGCTACAAAAAATGTATTTAAGATATATGCTTTACGATTTATCTGCTGTTCAAAAGTCATCATCATGCATTTCATTTGTCATAAAGAGGGAACGAACCTTCATACAGAGAAAGAAAGGTTGCGGAGTTTGGACTACAGGAAGTGGGGGTCAGTCTGTCACATGATCACTGCACAGAGGGGTCTAGATACGCACGCATGTTGCAGATAAAGTAGTTGTTTAAGTTATATTCAATGTTGTTCCCATTTGCAGTAAAATATTCACTCCCAACTTTTTGCAGAAGTTCAGCAATACGTCAATATTTTGATTTTACTACGAAGGATTAGCGCACACATTTGAAAGACACTGTGCACTGTAGGCAATGTGTTTTGTGCGAACACTACTCGTGCAATGGCGCTATGCCCATGTGGCGGGTAACTTGCGACCGCCTCATGTTGCGAAAGGTTTGAAGGCTACTCATAAAAGTATTTCAAACATATGGTAGCTTGGGCCGCGTAATTTTGTCAAAAATGTACGTCTTGTGTCCTTGGAAGATGGGAAGCCCAAATACCTGTTTGGTATTTAACCATCTTTACTTCTAAATTACACTGTTCATAGGCACACACAAAAACACATAGAACGCGGATCTTTTCTCTAAAAATAATTTTTTGGGGTTTTGATTTCAGGGAACTTCAAACATGTATTTACAGTGAAATCTCAGTATTGATTTTGAGTGAAATACAATAGTTTATGTGCTTACTATGCATATAGTGAAGGTAGAACCCGATGAATTGTTTCCATAAGTGTAATTGCAGCCAATCACTGAACAATGCATGTAGGATATACCGTGCTTGTCATTCATACCAGATTTGGGTTCCATAGCATTTCCCTCCTCCCTCCAAAGATATGTGGAAACAGACGTCACATCAGCAGACGAGATTTATTTGTCTACCTCGTGTGAATAATTTACTCTAGTTCCCATCATAATGAACACTTGCTATTCGCACGGATCCTATATCAATTATCAAATACTTGCTGGTCAGCTGACATGGTCAGTGACGTAGCAAAACGCAAACATCCTTCCCGTTTAATTCGAAAGTTGTGCAGCAGATTCATTTCTGCCGATGGAACAAACACTGGGAACTGCCAGGTACGGGATCATTTGCGTAATGGCCGTGGATATTTTTGACTGGTGAATGGAGAGCCACTTTATTTGCATTGGAGTGATAAAGAGGCAATGAAACCAGTGATGGAGTTTGGCACCAACAGTCGATTACACCCATTTTGGGGCCAGGATACTTTTTGTTCGCTTTGGAATGTCGGTAGCGCCGAGTGTGAGCTCATTAGTATTCGTTGTGGTGTTGCATAGAGAATTTTATGAGACCAGAAATTGGATCTTCTCCATGGCATTTTGCTGTCGCGGCTGTATGAATTTCCTGAGGCATATCTTTCATACACTGCAACCAAATAAATGAGGTAAACATTTCTGTGTTTCAGGTGAGGCAGTTTCTGCTTGAGGAAGACGTCAGGTATTTAGTCCACGTCCAATAAGAAAGTGGACAAGTAACATATGAGATTTGCATTCCGGAGGTCTCGGGTTCAATTCCTACACATCGCTTGCTTTGATCCAGGATTTTTGTTGACTTTCCCCTGTCGGTTATTAAATATTCGGGTAGTTTCTCATTTACCACGACTTTTTTCCCGTCGTTTTTGTCCCCTTCTGATCTTAACTCTCCATTAGGTGCGCGCCCTGGTAGAACACCGTTAGTCGCGCGGGGCCTAGTAGGTCCTCGCTGTATTTTTGTATTTATATACATGCATTTATTTCTTTACGAGAAATAAACACGTAAGGTTGTTGCTGCAGCAAACAACCTAGTAAGCTCTAATATTAGATATCCTAGTAATGCGATTGTATAGGTGCGTTCGTTCGAAAACTATTGCGTTTAAGTTGTTCGCAGTGGGCGAAATGTCTGCTTTCATTTTATAACCTTTACCCTGCATTGTATGTACAAAAAGTTCCAAAGAAAGTCTCCAGCGGATTTTGTATCGCTTTCTGGAGTCTTTTGAGGCTTGAACGCCGTGGCTTGATAAGGGGGAAAGAGGGAAGGTGATGCATGTTGAGAATCTCTCTCTCTCTCTCTCTCTCTCTCTCTCTCACACACACACACACACACACACACACACACACACACACAGACAGACACACCAGCTTGCTATATATGTATGCTGGCGAAGAAAGCTTGTATTATATAGATGCTTGAAGCCCTTAATTGAAACCAAATGGAAACAGCAATATTAAGCAGAACTAGAGGAGTGATTTATGGTTTATGAGATAATTTGTGAGAATAATGACTTCTATGTTTAAATAAATAGCTTTTTTATTACAATTTACTAGTAATGTTTAGAAACTGCAGATAAATATGTGCATATATAAGGCTTATATGTGGCAATAAGTTTGTTTTTATATGTTGTTATATTTTTTGTTCTACTTTTGTATTCCTACGAGTAGCAATACGTTAATTAGGATAAATTAACCAATTATAGTTTGAATTAGATGGAAAACATACTACTTTATTTATTTATTGTTTAGTTATTTTTGCTTCGATGCTGCAACAAGCATTAATACCAGTGTGAAAATACAATTCTTTGCACTTCTTTGATATAATAGTGCAGGAACATCTTAACCTGGGGCATATGTCCGTCACTTCCTAAACGCAGCACAAACACACAGAGAAACACGACTGTCATCGCTGAAATGGGGTTCCAGGTACTATTCTCCTGACTTCGCCCCTTTTGATTGCCACATACTCCGAGACATGTCCTATATAAATGGAGCTTTTAATCATTTGTGTTGGCCGACATTGCAAAAGGGGCTAATGGAAACGGGTAGTTCTCAGCAGTTATACAACACAATTTTAGATTACTGTAGTTGGCGTGCAGTCACTTACCAGAAAGCTATTCAAAATCTCCAACTAAGGGTTGTCCCCAAGGATCAGTTTGTGGTCCTTTATTTTGGAATATTGGAACAGAAGATGTTTTAATTAGGATGGATAGCACAAAGACCTCAGTTTGGTGGTAGCACACGTCAGTGGTATTTTGTTTTAATAGAAGCCGGTTCCCTTAGAGAGATCAAAGAAAGATGTAATTTTATAATGGAGCGAATGGCGGTTGAATGAAAGGATATTAAATTATGTATGTGGAGAAAATGTGGTATGTTTTCCTTAAAGAAAAATTGCAAAGATCTCCAATAATAAAAGTCAGAGGGGAGGAATCGGTTACCATAAGAAGTAGGACTAGGTATTTAGACGATGTTATCGATGAAAGCTTAAGTTTTAGAAATCAAGTTGAAGAAATTTTTAAGGTGTTTTAACGCTTTAAATAAAATCTGTACGATAACGAACTATCAGATTAAAGTAGCCTAATAAATACTGTGGTCTTATCGTCAATTGTTGGTCACGGGACTGCTGAGTGGGTTCACCGCACCCAACTGCTTGGGGCGGCAAGAGCGTTTAGAGCTCTATAAAGAAAAATTTTAATCCGATTAGTGGGTGCGTTTTATACCCTCCACCAAGGGGTTATTGGTACTTTTAGGCCCGCTCCCCTCCCCCCCCCCCCCAATTTAGAAATAAGGTGGTGAGGTTCCCGGTACTGGCTGCGAAAAGACAATCCAGTTTCGAGCGTCGCAACTCTTGAGGGAAAGAGTAAAAGAGGAGCTAGATTTACAGGAAAAGGTTTTAGACATATGGTAAACTAAATGGGAAGGAAGGGATACTGGTAGAAGAGTTCATTTTCCCATACATAAGGGAGTAACGCCTTTTGTTTTTAATACTAACAAGTGTGTTTATTCACTATGTGAAGGGCAACGGCTCATACGGAGACTACCTTCTTAAATTCGGTCAATCTGAGAGTTCGGTATGTAAATGTGGAGCGTTAGACTCACCGGAGCATTCATTGTGAGAATTTTCGATTCGATGGGCCTATAACGCGGAGTTATAGGCCATACTATTTTTGATTATGAGCAAACCAACAATTGTATGACCTAGTAAGGCGCGGGCACTCATTTGAGGTTATCAACACATTGGCAGATGTTTCCACTGAAAAATACTTAGAATTCATAAATAGATAGTTTGTCTTATGCATGCAATATATAAATTGTTACGTTAATTTTGTTAAATAAATTGAAATTATTAAATATTCCTGTTACTATAAATTGTAATACTTATATATTGATAGTAAATAAAGAAGTCCAAAAGGTCCAGTATATATTACAGAGGATACCGGAAGCCTCTAGTTTGCGGTTGCGCTGGCTACAGGGCTGTTTTTGTCCTATGGTGGATGTGACAGACTTCAAAAAGTGGTTCGAGGAGGGTCTATAGAATTGCTGGAAGGTGTATGTATCTTAATGGAGACTACGATGAGGTACAGAGGTTCTTAGTAAGTTTAAAAGAAATAAAGTGTACGTCAATGGAACACCCCTCGTATATCAGCCCGTTATGGCATACGTAAGAGACAGTAAGATATGAGAAAATCTAGCATTATCTTGTTTT
The DNA here is from genome assembly GCA_030765045.1 of Tenodera sinensis. Lineage (NCBI taxonomy): Eukaryota > Metazoa > Arthropoda > Insecta > Mantodea > Mantidae > Tenodera > Tenodera sinensis. The sequence goes on along the minus strand of CM060963.1, from coordinate 67,902,294 downwards.
TCTTTTTCTTTTTTTCTTTTTTTTTTTTTTTTTTTTTTTGGTTGTATTGTTGCATCACCTGAAGTTATTCTTTTAGAAACACTGTAAACAAGCAGTTTGATATCCCGTCTCAAATCTGCAGGCGGCCATCCACAGGATTTCGGTAATTGGTCCCTCGCAACATCTGTATGAAATTGGTAGTGCTCGGACGAGTCGTGATTGGTTCTTAGAGTATGAAGGTAACTGCTGCCAAGTCTGGAGAGGTTTATGGGTTCATGTGTAGGACCTTGGGATTGTCGAAGCGGAAAGGGCAGGATATCCAAATTGCCGTCCAAATGCTCGTCGACGCGCTGTAACACTATCTCTTCGCGCATTATCAATAACACACCAACTATAATCGGTGGGTAAACAGCCATTTTCTCCATACAACATCACTACGTCACAAATTCAAATCCTTCATGGTTAAAATTGTGATAAGATATTTGATTTATATTAGGTATTAGTGTACTTATTAAGCTTTAAGAAGAGGTCCAAAATTTTATACACGCACCGTATTATTTTGTAGTTTTTGTGTATAATTGTCATATGGTGACGCCGGGTGCCCGCTTAAGATCACACCACTCCGCGGCGAGTAAACCACGTAACAATGGATCGAGTGGGAAGACATTTTTAGAAAACTGTTCTAGGCTTGTTTATGAAAATGTGTATTTCAAGAAAAGTCCGCACTACGTCATTTTCGCTTGTACGTAGGTAGGTGGGTGGTTGGGTAGGGGTGGGTGTGCGTGTGGCTGTAGGTGTATGTGTGTGCGTATAGGTGTGTGTGTAGGTGTGTCAGTATTGAGAGAATGTGTGTATCGCCACAGCTAGGTGTAGTCATTTAATTATCGCGTATGGAAAAAAGTAAAAAAGGAATCGTTAAACAATATTATATATTACCGTTAAAAACATGAAAGATATAATGCCCAACTTTGAAATGAAATTCCTTTAAAAATTGCTCAGACAGTGTACCACCGGTGGTGGTAGCAAAGTACCCCCTCGCGTCGATAATTTAAGTTCTGCAATAAGGCTTGGCATTGTTTTAGTTAAGAGAAATAAAGTGGCAAGAAAAAAGTAACTGAAAGTGTCATTTGTCACACTGGTGTCAGGAGTGGGATCTGTCTATTGGTCATTTTGTCACAATATTTGAATATATAGGTGATGCTACATTTTGCTGTGAGACCCCGTACTTCTGTAGTGGGACGCATCCCTCATTGCTCATATTTGTTTCATGTTCGCAAGCAGTGTACCGGATTATCCTTCCGACTTTACTCTTTGCCTTGATTTAGCAGTACGGTGGGAGTTAAGTTGTTTCTTTCAGTAAGGTTTGGCTGTGACGTTGGTCTTCCGTCTGGCGAGAGGGAGTGGCTGGTCTAGTCCGTTGAATGAGTGGTTTTCAGTTTGTGAGTGGGACAGACGACTGTGGTTTAGTCACGCTTTCTCCAACTCCTTTCGATATCGGGCAAGCATGATGAGACTGTACGTCCGTCACCCCTGTTTTTCATTTTATTTAAGGTTCTTTACGAGTTTTGTTCTTCAAATAAAAAATGTGACATGTTGCACTCACCTACTTTCTCTACTCTTGTATTAACTATTCTTTCAAACCCTATCTTTTTAATTTTAGTCGAGATAAAAAAATATACAAATTATCTTATTGCTAATTTTCTTCTGGGTGCAAAGAGAATATGGGAATACAGTGGACTTTGTGCGATAGTTAAATCCTTTTAAAGCTGCTCGCTATATGAAGGCTTTGAAATTCCGTTCTATTTGCACGGCCAACATATAAAAAGGTTAATAATGACCTTCAATTTGAGAAAAGTAAAAGCATTATAAAACTCACGCAAATAACAAGGAATATCTCCGAAATGGTTCACAATACAATAAAATGTATTTAGACATAACTTTTGTGTTTTAACGAGTACATCTGCATTTTTTATATAATAAGATGTATCCTATTTCTTGCGGTTTACCAGTTATCCAAAAGTCATGAAGAGCAAACAATAATACGTAGGCTATAGCCAGAAAATGAAAATATACATTTGCCATAAACATACCTTAAACGTATGACATTTTAATCAAAATCGTTAGTCATTTTTGAGGAAATCAACATTTTCGATGTAAACAGTAGCTTAGGGTGGAGGAATTTTCCAGTCTATAAGACTATTTTAACACCAACAAGTTAATGATTTTTATTGTCTATTTTTTAAATTATTGTTATATTTAAAACTCCCAAAATGTATGAGAATATGATTTGGTTTTCATAGTGTTTATTAAAGCTCCCGTTTACTTCATCTTGAAGGTCTCGACAAAATATCAAATTTTCTGCTTAAATTTTCAGCAGTATTTAAATAAAATATGGGTTAAAAAGGCTCAAAGACAACCAAATTCCGCGGAAAGAAGTGGTTAAACGGCATCTCGCCGTAAGGTAAAAGCTATAAATCTGAGGAAAAAGACTACCATACAAAAGAGGGAAGGTATGAAAAACAGGTAATCTAACTCCCTGACCATGATGCATGTGTGTAGAAATATTGGTGTTTCTCGACTACATTTTTTAAGACGCTAAAATAACTATAACACAGATTGTGCTGGAACTGGTAGTTCATAACATAAACATTTTAAGTGTCCAAAGCATTGATTTCATACCTATAAAACATAGAAATTACAAACTTCGTTCCAAGGGTCCCTAAGAGACGACTCCTGTAGATAACTGTAACCCTGTGCATAAAATGGGGACAAATACGGTTGATTCTTGAGCAAAGTTTCGAATAGGAATGATAGGGTAGATAGATACAAATGTGAAATATGTAATCCTTATGGACGAAAATGAAAATTTGCAACTTACGGAATCATTTTTCTTACTTTCTCTACTATCTATAGAAATAACGGGAAGTACTGTGTTGAATCCAAAATTTCGATGGTGAGATTTCACCGGAATTGTGTTTTGAGGCACTCTGAATATTTTTAGAAAATATTTTTAGCAAAAGCTCCGTCTGTGTGTGTTTCTGTATCTGTGAACGGTATAACTCAAAAACGAAAAGTTGGTCAAAAACCAAAGATGGTATTTAAGTTTAATACCTTTCAAGGATGTGATACGAATATTTTGAAGAAAGTTTCTTTACCCTAAACTACCCTTTAAATGGACAAGTTTTACGAAGATCGACTTTCTGAAAAATGGCTCCAACTATCATGATTAAAATTGCATATATTTGAGCTACTTTTATGGAAATTTTGAACTTTCTCGCTATAGCCCATAGTCCTCTTTACTCTTGATAACTTTTGCATAAGTGGTAAACCGTAAGAGAGGCCAAATTTGACTCTACAAAACTGTGGATCTCGAAAAAACATACAAGGTATGTCCAAATGCATTTTTGTAGAGTGAACAATTTCTGAGATATTCCTTGTTATTTGTGTGAGTTTTGCGATGCTTAAATATTTCTCCAATGAAAGGTAGTTATTGACTTTCTCTTGGCCGTGCAAATAGAACGAAACTTGAAAACCTTCATATGGCGACTAACCTGAGGTTTGACTATCACTCAAAGCCTACTGTATTCCCATATTCCCTTTGCACCTAAAACAAAATTAGCAATAAGCTTATTTCTGCAAATGTTTATCTCGATTAACATGAATATGCAGGAATAAGAGTTTGTAGGAATAGGTAGTACAAGAGTAGAGAAAGTTGTGAGAGTGTAACACATCAGACTTTTTAACTCAAAATGTTAACTATTAGGTATGTTTATTTCTTTCGAGCTTGTAGGCCATGGTCTAGAAGACATTGTAGATACCAAGGTTTCGCTTATACCCCGAGTACAGAAAGCATGGATACCAGTCTTCCATAAACCTTCAGACACACACAACAGCTGTAATAATACCTTGCCTACACCCGGCCTGCCAACTGATATGAGCCAATCACCACCTTAGTGCAACAATACCCCACTCGCCCCCACCATATACCTAAGAGGGTCAACGGTCATTAACGGTCGTTACTTCCACATTCTTCTCTCTCTGCTTCCACATTCGAAATCTGACCAATTCAGACAACGGATCCTCTTACCCTGAAGATGCCAAGCACAGTACTTGGTGAAACATCGGTATCTACAATGCCTTCTGGACCACGGCCTACAAGTCCGAAAGAAATAAACACACCTAATAGTCAGGATACAGACCGTAAAAGCCTAAGTTTATACATCAAAATGTTAAGAGTATAAAGAAATAAGTACGTAACATTAATTGCAGTATACGAACACCGTTTCTTAATTAATGCAAACCGCCCCATCGGATTAGAATCTCCTTGTCTTAGCATGTACACGACTCTATCGTTCCCGCAACCTGCTATCGTGAATTCACAGCGCTGTCATGCATCGGATCTTAAGTGTCTAAGCCAATTTACTCCCTTACCTCGGCTTCTTATTGCAGAGAGCGTGTATCAGCCTCATCTCTGCAGTTAAGCCGTTTAACTGGCAAATCTCTTTATTGTATGAAAATTATATGCAGTAAAATACAATTGTTTAAATACCCCATAGCTATCTTGGTTACCGTTGTCATAATATGATGCTAACCACAAAAACTTCTGAGGTTCAGGGAAATGTTTGCTAAAATATAAGAGTTCATTTCTATTGTTGGTAAATCGAACGTTCTGATGGAAGAGTTTCATACCTTAGGGTATTATGAATATTACTTTCTCAACTTTTTAAAGTGGTTCTACCTTTCATGCTACAATATTGTGTAAAAATATATATGTTTATTCCTCAACTCAACTTGTGACATTGTACAGAAATTAAAATTATACAATTATTATAAATAAACTAAGGTTCTCTTACTGGAAGATATCTGCTTTATAAGGAAATACAATATTTCGTTGATTATTAGTACAAATAATTATTTCTACATCATGTAAAACGATTTCAGCAAAGCAAGAATAATATATATATATATATATATATATATATATATATATATATATATATATGAGATAGGTGGTAACATTTTGAACCTAAGTTTGAACAAATTAAATCTTTACCTGTCTTTTTCTTGTTACTATCAAGCAAGATCATCTGAAAATTTAATCTGAAATGGTGCAAGGTGCTTCGTAATCTTACTATAATTGTAATGTTCTAAAAATGTGCCATTAATAGTAAGATAATTGTGTATATTTATGTTTTTGGTAGGTTAAGGAAAGAAACAATGCTTTTCTATGGTTTAATGGGTTTATCGGTAGATCTAAGTTAAGAAATAATATAAATTTTTTTTAAAATACTGCTGTTTGAAACAATGGTATTAAAAGAAAGTATTTACTTATTGAAATACTTTTATTTTAACTTGTCTTGTTCGTCTTTAAATTGCATGTTTTAAAGTGTCCTATATTTTCTCTTTAACAGAACAGAGCGACCAAAGAACAGTGTGCCAGTAAATTCTCGATTTCTCTTTTACGGTGCTATTTTTAAGCGCGCAATCTTTACAGAATCTCAGCCGCGTGTTCATTGACCTTACATTTAAATTTTGTTTAGGGAGGAAAACTCACAAGAGGATTTTTAATGAATAGGCACTCGCACGCATTCTTTAATTTTGGTAAAGGGAGAAGCGCTGTACCATCTTGCCGCAGACGACAGCAGATTTAAATCTCGTGGCAATTAATTGGATATAGGGAAGTGTTTTGGTGGGCGTGGCAGAGTAGTGTGTTAGAGCGCCTGCCAGTGGCCCCGTTGCTATGGTAGCAGTAGTGACGCTGACTCACGTCGCTGCTGCCACCGCCGTCGTCTTCATCGCCGCCGCTGCTGCTGCTGCTTGTAGCTACCACGACGCCGTCGAGGGAGCGTGTTCTTCCGTCGTCCATCAACTGCGTTCATCTTCCACGCCAAAGGTAGGAACATGTTCCATCATTTCTCGCCTCACCAGTGCAACGTTTTCTCTATGTGAAGTGTTTGTCTACTGCTGTGGAGGTCTCCAGTTTGACATCTTTTCCTGCAACTTGTGGTGCAAACTGCGTATTTCGCAGTATGTTTAGTTTTAATATGGAGAGCTGATTTAAAGTGAACAACCTGATGGAAATGTGTGCATTTACTTCGTACTTCACAGTGTTTCGTGAGCAAATTTTATTTACGTTTATTAATTTATGACCGATAAGCCTTCTGTTTTGGATAAAACCATTTCAAACGCTAAGGTTAGTTACAGTCCTAGTTAGACTTTAGAAAAGTGGGACAGAAGAATCTGTAATTATCTGCGTATACTAGCCTACATTCGCTTTGGCATTTTACCTTATTTACGTCGTAAAAGAGGGCAATATTAAACAATACACTTCCCGGAAAACAGAGTCGATAGTTTTTGTTTTCTGGATAATCTTTGCGCAGAATTTTAAAGTGAATTTCGTTCCCCAATGCTGGTCCCTGTGACAACAATGGTACATCCCATATTAGGTGTCAACTGAAGGTAAACGTTTTAAGGTGTGGTTTCGTGAACTCTGTAAGTAGAACTTTAACCTTTATACTTCCATAGCTTCAAATAGAGGATTGATTAGCCACTGAAGTGAGGCGCTAATTGTTTGTGAATTGCGTAGCAGATTTAACAATGGGTGTTAGTGATTTTTCCGCAGATCCGGAGTAATATCACGATTACTTTGCTGTTCAAATGGCGAAAAGAAGTTACGTTACAGATCGTGAAACCTTTTTCTCATTCGAGCGTTTGTTTACTAAGATAGTAAACTTGAATGCAAAGTGAGTAAATAGATATAACATTGTTTCATGTAACAACCATTTTACTGTGAAATAGGTTAAATATACCATGTAAAAATTGACATCGAATAGTAATATGATATGATGTTTCTTTGTACATATTTAAAACTACATCTTCGGTTCCTGGATATCCATTCATAGAATTTCTTCATATAAATTCGTAAATAAACACCAAAAAATGTCGAAAATATTGCAGTATGTATGGCTTCATACCCTCAGAAAATTATTTCTCGGCTATTTCTTAATGCTACGTCAATTATTTTAGGTTTGAACGAGCACTCTAAATTAACCATTTGTTTTTGTTAAGAAAAGAACCCTGAGGTTATTTAAACATTAGATTTCTTACAGTTAAAGTCTTATTGTACCGTCTTGTAAAGTTCTTACGTGATTAATTTGGAAGTTTCTCTATTACGACTTGTGACTGAAAGCATATATGACTGTATACATTTGCAGTATTGCAGTGCTGACATCTTTAAACTACTACATAATAACGTTATATTTATGGTAGTACCTTCAAACCTACGATTCTGAGAATTAAAAAAGAAAGGAAAAAACATAGGATTTAGATGCTTGCATTACCGAGCAAAATTCGTGTAAATAAATGCACAACGTAGCTTCCGATATGGAATTTTAATCCAAAACAACCAATGTTTTCGTATAGAGTATATATTACGTTAATAGGAAGAAAGGGTTACTTTCACAGCGAAATTTTAACTTCGTTTATGACTCAGTAAGTCATCTCAGCGTTAAGGATATTCGCCTTTTTTCTTTCTTTACTAATTGCCTACTGTTAAACAGAGAAAGTATTGCTAGATACCATTTGAAGTCCCTGGACTTAAAACAAGTATATGTGCATTTTCGGCATAGCTTACAAACGAAAAGTTAAATGCCAAATTTTGTATTTAAGTTCGGCATCCTCCAAGGATGCGACAAGAAGACCTTCAAGGGTACCCAGTCGCCCCCATTCGCTCTTTTATTATTTTTTTCAAAAATGAACAGCAAGTTTTAATAAAATACCATATGTTTAGGCCTAAATGATTTTTAAACTGTAAGAGAATATTACTACTAAAATATGCAAATCTCATTAAATCACTCAACTTTTACCACATACAAATGTTTGTAATATTAATAATTTCCGAGATATTCTTATTTTCTTAGCTTTTTTCTTTCAAATGGCGAAACCACTATTTGTCTGTTCACGTAACGAGAACGGAATTTAACTGCCATCATATAGGACCAATTTTAAAGGATTTCACCGTCGTTTAAGGCTATTGTATTCTTACTTGCAGTGTACCTACAAAGAAATAATGTAATAAAATGAATGCTTATCTCGAGTATCATGAAGTACGAGATAAATAGAATAATAAGCTCTTGTAGGTACAATTGGGTGAAGAATGGTTAAAGTCATGCTAGTCTAACACATCAGATATTTCTCCATTATTTACTCCTTAATTTAGAAGTGCTGTGTTCTACCCGAAATTGATGTAGAGTTTACACTGAAAGACGTTTCATTAACCAGAACGGTAATTTTAGAAAAATAGGCGTTGTGTGTATGGATAGCAGTAGAGGGTAGCAAGGGGTTAAGTCGAATAAATAGAATTGCTAATAGGTTACCAATTCTGTGTACTTGGCCGAGAACTTGCAAGACAATTATCTCACATAAATTTCTCCTCACGTAGAAAAACAATAGTGACTTTTATTCACTTAAATTCTATTTGAAGACACGTGCATATCTAATAAAATGTACATCTTGGATTTTCTACAAATAGCTTCTGATATCGCCCTCATTCTATAACTGGTAAGCATTAACGATGGATAGAAACTCTAATTAAAACACACAATTTATGTTAAATGTTTCGTATCGTTAACTATTTTCCAGATATTCGTCGTAATTATTAGTATGAATTTTCCATTACTTCATAGTTTAAGTGCATGGTCACCATTTTGTTTCTAGTGGTCGTGCAAATAATACCTATGGAATTTAGGGGCTCGCTTTTTAAAGATTTGTCTATGCTTTCAGACTCTGCTGCAAAAATTGTACCTTCAGTGAATTGTGTCATTAAAACATTTGTCAAACATTTAAGGTGAACAGTGTAACGCTTCAGAATTTTAACGGTGTATTATTATTAAGTTTTTAGATTATGTCTGTGCCCTGCAACGGTCATCTGAATGAATCTTTCCATAATTATTCTATGTTGAAGTGCTTTTATTCCAAATGCCTAGAGCAACTAAATATCAGTTATATACCTCTTAAATCTGTTAAATAATATCTGATCAAAAGAATCAAAACTGTGCGGATTTAAAATATTCTTAAAATAGCACATCATAAAATTCCTGCGCTTTGAAGGGAAGAAAATGTTAACATATAAAATGAATCTTTTATTTCAAATAAAAGAAAACAAAGTGAACAAAAGGGAGTAGCGTTTAGGCAAGTACACTTGCGCTGTGTGCGTATGTATGTAGGTTACTACGCGAGTGCTGTTACACTAGGTGGGTATACGCCCTTGTAATGTGGCCAGGTCAAAACGACCTCACAGCACGTAAACAAAGTCAGTCAGTCGCTTTCAAAGCCTTTGAACACAAACTATCCTCATTAAATAGCAAGTCCCTACTACTTAAGTAGAGAAAGTAATGCATTCCACCCAAAAACTCATGCCGAAATAGCAACGGAAATACACGTTTTGATGATCCATAAATTAAAGAACAATTTTTAGACAAAAGCCTGTGCGGGCATGTCAGAAACGAAAATATTGTTAAATACCGAACTTGAATTTGAATTTCAACGTTTTCCAGGAGTGCAATACAAAGAGTTTCCAAAAAATCCCGCACTTAGAACTATTCTTTAAATGGAAACATATTCATGCCTTTGAATTTTCTTACAATTCGTCTAACGGTTTTGATCAAAGCGTATGCTTAAGATAGTTTCATGAGAGTATAATTTATATCTTGCATTTTTTAAAATGACCTGCGAACTCTTCATTCTAAACGATCTGGTTAAACCACACCGTTTATTTAAATAAGTTTCATAGCGTTTGGCATTTGTGTAATATTTTTGTTATAGATCTGAATTTTGTAATACTTTATATTTTTGCCAAATTCAAATAGCTGTTCCTTGGTTTTTGTTTGTTTCTTTTATTTTTTACGTATTCAAGCAAATAACTGAATTTAAATCCATTACATAGCGACTGGTTTTGAAACGAATCAGCAGTAGCTACACCTTCGCGCACTTTTATACTACAATTTATTAATGTAGAAGACAACAGTTTATAAGAATGGTTTGTTGAAAAGTGAGTAGCTAGTTATGAGAGTTTCGATTTTTAGATGTGCTGTTCTAAGAGTTGATACAATTATTTAATCAATTATCGTAACTGTTACTTACTTAATATAGCCTCATTTCACCCTTTCTTGTATTTAAATTGGATTAATCCCACGAACTTAAAATTACAACGTTTTTGGGGCAGGTGTGAAAAGTTTTATTTAAAAGGCTTAGTTGAATAAAAATAAATTGAATAACATTTATAGCTTCTTAATTTATTGAGTGATGTCTGTACTATTTTCATTAGGGAATTGTTACTATGAATTTCTTCGGTTTTTTCTGAAATTACATTGATCCTACATTTTTTCTTCCTGACTTGTTGCATTTGTAAGAGGGGCAAGAAATCTACTGATATTCACTTTTTCACTTCATAATATTTTGTCAGTCTTATTAATGGAAACCATAGAAAACAATATGTTGAACGTGGAAAGAATTCCAGATGTCAAATTTAATGTCTTTCGAAAATTGTCATTTTCTTAGTTTGAGTGCTTTAAAACTGCAGCAATTTTTCAGAAAAGTTTTAAAAACTATATTATATGCATTTAATAGAGAAATATTTCGTATGACACCTTAAAATTTGGTGAAAATTGCTGTTGATTTTATGGGAAAAATTTACAGATGTTTCTCTTTAACATTCCGGTTTTTGTGGTTCCACAAATGTTTAGTTTAGTTCATATATTAGTTAAAATTTCATGTAAAATATGGTAATATTATGACAAATAATATGTATAAACGTATAAAGAGTAATTTAGCAAACAGCACAAATGAAAAGCTGAAACATCGGTTTTTTAAAAAGTAAAATGAAAAGAATAAAAAATCAGAAATAACTCTAGAGAACAAACTATAAAGTCATTCACTCTTTCTGCATATTAAGAATTAGGATTTTCTACCACTGAATTTGGCTGATAGAATGACTTTTGAAGTCACTCTATGCTTTTTGCTGTAGCTTGAACTTGCATACCAATTATTCTGGCCCGCAGCCAGAGTTATCTGAAAATGTCTAAGTCACGTGCTCTTAAATTTTAGGCATATGCTTATATTATATATTACTTATATAGTTTCACATAGTGGTAGCGTAAGTCCTATGCATTATTTGAGCAATGTTGTAAATCATTTCATAGCTTTCCAAGTAAATGTTTACATACATTTAATTTGAATAAAAATTATCAATAGCCGAAATCTACAGCAGATATTTTTTTACTATTTGAAGATACCATCCGGCAGTGCCATGGCTGAGTGTATAGACTATTTGCCTCTCAAGGCGGCCAACATTGGATACCAGAGGACAGTATGTGGCAATTTTATGGTAGACAAAGCGGTGTCTGGGGGGTTGTTCTCAGGGGTCTGCGGTTTTGCTTGCCTTTCGTTCAACTGCTCCGTCATCAGTCATCACCTTTCCTTTTCAATCAGTTATTTCATATCATCTTCCTCACTCTCATGCCAGATTTTGGGCTGATTACCCATCGTTGCTACACTCTCTGGTTCAGAGTTTGTCTGCTCCTTGGTAGGTATCTGATCCCAGGCGCCCAGTAGTGTAAGTCCTACATACGAGCTAAACAACAAAAGAAGATGCAAATACTCCGTTGAACTTGCAAGTTTATAACCGCCGCGGTTTATTTACGTTAATTTCAGGTATGCTATGTTTGAACAATAATGAAAAATAACATGTTCTTAATCTATTCCTGGTTAGTCATCTGATATGTGAATTATACTGGGATGTGTATTACCCATATCACACACACGCACACGCATACGCACACGCACACGCACACACACATTTATGCTAAATAAGAAATCTATTGAAGTAGAAAACTCGAAATTTTCGGAAAAGTAAGTGCACAGCTTGTAGCCAGATTTTTAATGATCCCTCATCTTAAAGTTGATAAACTACGTACTTTTTATGGCTTCATTCGTTTTGTTTTATTTATTTCACCGCTTTTGTTTTCTGTCGTTTCTTGACCACCTCACTTCTTTCTACTTTCTCTAGCAAGCTCATTTTGGGTAAATTACATGAACACCAAACTCGTTATTTCGATTAAATACCTTCTAAGGATGTAAAACCCAGAATGTTCGTCATCCTGAAATCACATTTAGATGGGATATTTTTCAAAGAATGTTAACTTCTAAAAGTGGCTCTAAATATTTTGACTAAAATACCACATATTTAAAAATTTTACATGGTATATAAAATTGATAACTTAAGTTTTCTGGAAGTGGCCTGTAGAGCCTTCATTCTCAATGCATTTTGTATACCTAATCTTGTATAACTTATAAACATTAAGCGATAGACGCAAGCATAGGCCATACTAAAGCTGTGGAATTTTTTAAAACACAACTCACTTCCAGTATTTTTTATAGCATCAGTGTTATAGAAATGTGTTCACATACATATAACAAAACCTTTTGCAGTGTTAGTATAGTATCTTCGATCATATCTGTGACTGATAGAAAACAAAATGGTAGACCGCCTCTTTGCCCAGTGGTGAGAAAGCTAACCTTCAAATCCAGAGATCCTCGGCTCGATTTCTGGTTGAGATTAGACATTTTTCATTAGCCAGAATATCCCTATTCTCTCTAGAGTATGTGAGTGTATGTGTGTGTGTGCGTGCGCGCGCGCGAGTGTGTAGGAGTGCGTGTACGTGTGTGAGTGAATGACTGTGTGTGCGTGTGTGTAGGAGTGCATGTGAGTGTGTGTAAATGTGTGTGTGTGTGTGTGTGTGTGTGTGTGTGTGTGTGTGTGTGTGTGTGTGTTTGTATATTAATTTAATATAGCAAAAGAGAAATTCAAACCCAAATATTAACACCGCTGCAAGCGAGTGAAGATAATCGGTATTGAACAATTGCTCCAAAGGTAATAGGCCGCTGATATGACCTTAGATGTTAAAGGCAGCATATAATTGGAACAGACAGGTATACTGGCTTCTATCAAACGCGTATTTCCTTAAGGGTCACATGAAATTCTGTACAATGCACAATTCGCATGCTGCGATAACATGTGGCAAAAGGTCTGACATGGTGTAATATAGAAAACGTCTTTAAATTTGATCAGATCATATGATCAAATCTTTTACCACATTCTATAACACAGAAATATGGTAGTTAAATATAGACCTTACAGTATGCAATTTTAAAACCAACATTAAGCACTTGACTGTTGTTATTCTCTTGTTATTTATAACTAATATGTAATGCACCTATTTTTCTAGGCATTTCATCTGAATTAAAATGAAGTGGGAAAATAGTTTAAGTATGATTTCTATACCCACTAATAAACAATGGCGTGGAGAAAGTCATGTGAATATAACACCAAGTTTCTATTAGATGTGAAGATAGCACTACAAGTACTATTGAACATTATATTTAGTAGTTGTGCTTTGGCATTAAATTACTTATACATGGGTATGCCCCTCAAGAGAGCAGAAATCGTCTGTATTTATGTGGTTAAAAATACCTGTGTTCCTGAAACTGGGAGCGTTTTCAACTAGAAACTTCCAGCGAAAAGCCTACGTAATCTCCGTGTGGTAGAAATAGTGCAGAGTTTTGATAAAATTGGCTCCACGTGTAACAAGCCAAAAAGATTCAACTTCTTCCTCTGGAAACGCCAGAAATCAGTTGTTTACACTGTTCACCCTGGGAACGTTCAAACTAAGTATGTAAGCGGAGGAAGAAATGTAACGAAATGTTTAAAATGTTGAATATTCACCAACGTTATTACCTCTGCCAATATTGGAGTACCTCCACGTTATTTACATTATTGAATTAAAGTATTTAAGAGAATCCCTAATGAATAATTTGTTTTTATTCTACAATCGAGTAGTTTCCGAAGTTGCCAGGTGGAGAGACTAACTGTTGAAACAAACGAATGAAATAACTTTTAGAACTTATGTATTAAATGAACTGCGCACGTGATAAAGAGAGGTATTGAAGCTATTTACATTGTGTTTCAGTGCATACCGTCGTGCATTTATTTGAAATAGATTTTTTCTTAGCGCAATAGTTTAAGAATTCCACATTCTTGTACCTAGCTATTGTAGTTTTATTTCATAACAGATTTCTAGCTGTTTACGAAGTTAATTAAAGATTCTGGGGTTAGCAGCTGTGTGATGTCTAAAAAATTGTTCGAGCTATCGCTCATTTCAAAACCCATCGCCATAATTGAGAAACGAATAATAAATAAATGGTCATTTAATTAATAATTATCGCCGTGAGTGATGGACGAAGCGGTGATGGGGCGGGTTTCCTCCGGGTTCTTCGGTTTGCCCCGCCCTTTCATTCCACCGGTGTTCCATCTTCATTCTATGTAACATCAGTGTCACCACCTGCGGTGCCGTATGTAGTAAAAGCGGGTGTTAAACACTACAAAAAATCGCTGTGAGGGTTTCAAATTTTGTATTTACCAAACTTTTGCCCTTCGTCTTTAATTCCTTTACTCCCCCCCCCCCCCCCACCCTTCAAACTCCACTCTTTTTCCACTCCCTCCCTATCTCCGTTTTCATTTACCATTCCATCCCATTATCGGCCCCATTTGTCTCTCTACCTTTTAACCAACTCATATGCAATGTAACGACTCGAAAAGGTTATCGAAAGTTGTTCTTTATGCGGCGTTCATTAAAGATCAAAATTATTAAAATGTTAAATAAAAGATAAATTCGTGTCTTATAATGCGATCGGAACTGTCTATAATATTACATGTATAAATACGAAACATTTGTATTCCTTATAAAATATATTTATTATTCGAAATTTTGCAAACAAAAACATTAGTACTTATGAACTTTGTATGTAACTTTTCTTGTTCCTATGCCCTCGTAGCTGCCATGGACACGTAGGAAGCAAAATGGAATTGTGTAGGGATGAAACGTATAAGTAGAAGGCTGGATGTTCACCACACACCAATCCTTAAGATATCTTCTAAAAGATCCGTCGAGATATGGGCACATAGTTAAAGCTGGACAAAATGCATGTTTACGCTTTCGACCGTATTGGCTAAAATAGAAAGACGTAGTGATGCATTCAGTTTATGATTGGTAGGTATGCCTTATCGGCTAGAGCAGGGCATACCTTTGAAGGGATTAAAATCTAGGGGAAAATTGGATGAGCGCTCAGGTTATCGAAATATATGTGTACATTTGAGAAGATTTTCAAGGAATGCAAATTAAGGCTTGAATGGTATTTAATACATAGCAAGGCAAAACTTTATAAGAAAAAGTAAACAGAATAGCAACATCAATACTTGTTGCTGCATAGAAGGAAAAAGGATATATATTTACCAAGAAACAAAAACATATATACATATACATATACACATACACACTGTATATGTACATACAAAGTAATGATTTCCCTACAGCTCAAATTATAAGTTAGTTTATCTTTACTAACCTATTGCTGATCACAGGAATACAAAAGGAATTGGTGCACTATGGCTTTATTGCCATAATGTGTATTATCGCATCCATGTAAATCATATACATAAATAGGTTTATCTTTAGTTTCTGATCATTAGTCAATTATAACAAGAGTAATTTATTTGATCAAAGATTTTTCTCATAAATGATCATAATTACAGATCACTATATACAAACATATATAGTATATTCCTCTAATTCTGCTTAATATCGCTGTATCCATTTGGTTTCAATTATTTGCGGTTTTAAGCGCCTATATATTAAGTTTTCCTCGTTAGGATAAGTTGTATGTGTGTGTGTGTGTGTGTGTGTGGATGTGTGTGTGGATGTGTGTGTGTGGATGTGTGTGTGTGGATGTGTGCGTGTGTGGATGTGTGTGTGGCTGTGTGTGTGGGTGCGTGTGCGTGTGTGCGTGTGTGTGTCTGTGTCTGTGTGTCTGTGTGTCTGTGTGTGTGTGTGTGTGTGTGTGTGTGTGTGTGTGTGTGTGTGTTCTTCATTCCAAACTTTTAGTCCTCTATTTTGATATCTTTTAGTCCTCTTGCCCAATACTTCTGATGCAGCCTTTATAGTTATACGTTTAATTTCTTCCCATTCTAAATTTATAATATTATTTTTTGGGTTTTCATCAACATATTGATCAAGACGCTTCTGATATAGTTGTAATGTACTTCCTTCTTGAAGAAGGTGAACTTTAAAAGTTTGTTTTGGTTAATTTACGTGTCTTTTAATTTTTTTCCACCTAGATGGTATTGAAATTCTTGAAATTAATAGGAGGTGGTCTGTACTTACATTATATTCTCTAAATACTCGTGTATCTTCCACTAATTTTGATACTTTTTCATTTACGATGACATAATCTATGATTGTACGTCTACCTCTAGCACTCCAGGTATATTTATGTAAGTCTTTGTGGCGGAAGAATGTATTTGTAATTTGCAATGTGTTATATGATACAAAGTTTCTTAAGATATTTCCATTGGTATTGATTGTAGGTTCTCCATTTGTTCCAATTATGTTTGAAATTGGAATACTCCCTATTCTAGCATTTAAATCTTCTGCTATGATTGTATAATCATTTTTATTTGATTAGTCCAATGTAGTTTGTAGCTGATCATAGAATTTATTTGTATCTTCTAATTTCCCTTCCTCTGGAGCATAGCGTCCTATTATTGTCATTGGCTCTCTGGGTGTTTTATATCTCAGTTTCATTATGCGTTCATCAATAAATTCGTAACTCTGTATTTTTGTTTTCCATGTTTTCTTTAATAGTATTGCAATTCCTGCCGATGCTCTCTTGTTTTGTGAGACTCCACTGTATAACATTATATAATCTTCCAACTCTACAGATCCCTTTAATTTCTTTTTCGTTTCTGGGATGATTGCTATATCAATATCTATTTGTTTAAGTTCTTTCTGTAATTCGTCTTCTTTGTGGCATATACCTCTTACATTTCAAACAGCTAGTTTCAGTTCCTCCGATATTCCAAATCTTTTGTCCTTTTTCTGAGCTGGGGTCGTCATAATATTTATCCGGCCGTTTCTATTTCCTTGAAGAGATTGAGTAGAGTTAATTGCCCTCTGGACACGGTACCAACGTGAAGCAGAGTAAGACTGTTGCTGGGGCTGCCAGCTCATAGACTAACAGTCACGTCTATCATATGTACCATCCCCAAATGAAGGGCTGCCTCTTCCGCCGCCATGAATGTCACCCAGTTACCGCTGGCATGGGACCTCCATATTTATATCCCCTGGAGATAGGGTGTCCCAGTATGTAAGCCCCCAGGAACCGGGCTCCTTGTTGGTCCACGGGTCCTTATTACCGTAGCTATTCGGACCAACCCACCATTTCTGCTGGGCTCCCCCATACGCCACCCGGGGGACGCGCCCGGTGGGGGTTACAAGGTCCCCCTCGTTTGACATCAAAATAAGGTCGGAGATAGCTACCTAGTAAACACGCAAACCGACGACATTGAGAAGGCCTGAAGCTTTTCTCGTGCTTGTTTACGCGAAGTTTGGAGAAAAGGGGATTTCAAGAAAAATCAGTCTACGTCACTCTTGACTATATGAGTGAGCCAGTCAGTGTTGTCAGAAGGGAGCTTTTTAAGTGTTAGGCTAGTGAGTGTATCATCGCAGCCAGCTGTTTGTGAGACAGAGGAGGACAGTGAAGTGCGTGTCAAGGTTACAGGAGGACAGAACAGCTGAGAGTGGCAAGGTCAAGAATTGTAGATTGTGCTAAGCATCAAACAGAACTGTATTTTGGGATTCAATTTCAGAAGATAAAATAATGAGACAAGAGAGGTAACTGGTATTGTCATTTGTACTATGTGATGCATAGGATTTCAATAGTTCTCCACTTGTGTTCGGATTACCAACTTTTCTATGTATTCTTAAGACTGAAATCTGTGGCACAGATATGTGTTATTAGAAATGTATAGTTCATGTATACGTATGTATCACCACATTCTCTACATATAAACTTGCCCCAGCAAGTGTGTTGCATCAGATAACATCACATGAGCGAACCAATGCTTTGAAAGTTGGCACGAAAGCAGGAATATTGTATCTACAACAGGTCTCCGTACATGACAGTGTATATCGCCCTGACAATAGCTAAATCTTTTGGGAATACAATAAATTTTTGTTTGTCAAAACTGATAAAGCGGCCGTAACACAATTTTTGTCCTATATTTGGTACATTCTACATGTATACCTTGCGGATGCTAAATGAGTTATAGATGCACATGTATTTGATGTACAGCTTCGACGAGTTTTATATTTTGGAGTTTTTTTCATAGGGTGTACGAAAGATATATTGCATAGTACGGGAACGGCAAAATGCTCTCCTTTATTGACACACAGGAAATGTCCACCTGTACTAGTAGCATGTACCTTAGAAGCAGAAAATGTGGCCCATTTCCGTAGATGTTTCTTCCAACGCTACTTATCTCTGAGCGGTTTGAAACAAATCCAGTTAAAAAATGCAGCAAAATCCCCAAATAAGGCAGTTCTTGGGGGACATGTTTTAGCCCCGTGTTATAACTGTTCCGCGGTATATCGAAAGGTCAGCTTTAAACTCAGCTTTGAAATAATAAATAAGTAAATAAATAACAAGTAATATATATCTTCGTGGACATAACTTACGAATCCGCGGTATTTCGAACCGCGGTATTTCGGGCTTCTACTGTAATATGAACCAATAAGCGATGTCATGCTGTATGTTTAACGAAGAAACTAGTTAGAAATCAGAAATAACCTTTCATAAAGCATTTTACTTTGACGCGTGAAACCAAGTAGAATGGCTACTCGAATGTAACATTAACTCGACATTATAGAGGTGTGGTAGGTACGAAATGAGTTACCTGCAATCTTGCTCGAAAACCATAAAATATATTAGCAACTTTTCTGTGATATAGATATGTATAAAGTACAAAGTTGCCGCTGCTAAATGAATATTTTCAGTGTGCTCATCATTTTCTATAAATATCTTGGTACATAAACAATCACAAAACAGTATCACCGTGGCGTACTACGTACTAAAATCCTAGCCAGGACCTCCTAGTAGTACGCTAGTTATTTTAATTGCAAAGTATAAAACATAAATAGTTGTAAACAACATTTTGTGTAGAATAGGTAAGTTATTTTAACTACTTGGGAATTCATGTTGGTTATGACATGGAATATAACGTGAATAATAAAATATACAAATTTCAAAGAGTGTGTGGAACAATTAATAGAACATTTAGAAAGAAAGTATGTAAAGAACCAAAATTAAAGTTCTACAAAAATTATGGCTGCACATATACTAGCATACGGACTTGAATCTTGGACATTAACTAAAAAGCAACAGAGTAAAACACAGGCTTCAGAAATGAAATTCTTAAGAAATGTAAACGAATCTACAAAGAGAGGCCTAATAGTAAATGAGAGTATAAGAAAAGAATTAGGAATTGTCAATATAAGTGAAAGGTTAAAAGATTTTAAACAAAAGTAGAAAAAACGTGTTGAAAGAATGGTAGATATTAGAATTACTAAACAAATAATGCAAAATGATCCTAAAGGTAGGAGATCGGTGGGCAGACCCAGGAAACGGTGGCTGGTGGCTTTGAAGGCGGAACAGGCACTTAGGCTTTGCATCGAGAACTGTGTGTTTAGCAGCTAAAAATATGAAGGTAGACTTAGGGCATCCCGCGAGTCGTCCAGGTCTGGTATAGATTGGATGGTACTACACCACGTGATGAAGATATGTGCCGGGAGAGAGAACTTTTATGGAATTGAGGATTTTTATTTTAAAATCGGAGTATTTGGATACTTTTATGCGTGCTTTAGATTGTTTAACATTTCTCATGAAAGCAAAATTTTCGTTAATATTTCAAAAACATCAAGCATCAAAATTCTCATAAAATCTCTGTAAGCGACTTTTGAGTTAATCATTGTTTCAAAAATGTCTAAACTGTAACATCGCCATGAAAATTACAATTTTTAGATCCGTTTTGTGCGTTATGACGTGATAAATGACAGGGCTATATAAAAGAGAAGTTTACATTTCAAATATGTGGAACTCTTGGTATTGGACTACAGAATTCAGTGAAAAACGAGTTTTAAAAATATAAAGATACCGAAACCAAATTTAGAATTATTAATTGGTTATGTCTGCAATATAAACTTAAAATATTTTAGCTGAATTGACCAAAAGTTTTGTAATGAGAAAGCACATTGTAATCATTCACAATTTTGATCTTTCCTTCTGTCGTTAGATCAAAAACCATTTACATGCAATTTCTTCAAGAAATCTGTTCCACTAAACGTGTGCAGAATGTTGCGATGAACTCCAACTAGAAAAAGAAATGTCTGGATAAAAGAAATTTAAGCAATAGATATACTTACCTAAGATCCAAATTCTTTAATAAACTACAAAGCTACTAACCTACTATTTAGCTTGTGCTATTTCTGCGTACTACAACTTGCAATTTTCTCTCCATTTTCTGCGATAATTTTTAAAAGTAGAATGCCTTCTGTAATAATTGCACACCACAAACATAACAATCATAAAATTTAGTGCAACGCATAACAAACTGTGTTTTACATGGAACATTTTTCGAAATTTATTTTCTCAAGAATATCTCAAATGATCTGTATTAAAACATCACAATTTTAAGATATTTGATTGACAAGGTATTGTTACTCCGGGTGACCGCGCGTCTCAGGTACTGAAGGTCAAGCTACCTGCGCGGCATGTAAACACGTGACCGACGGCAATGGAGCGGCGGCCCTTCTCGACTGTTCGCGAACATTCCACTGCCGGCTTGTTTGTGAGAAGGTCGAGAAATGGAAAATGAGTGCGACGTTATTCTCGCCTATATAAGCGAGTGCGATGGCGAGAGAACAGTTTGTGATGCAGTCGTGAGTGATGAACGAGCCACCTGTTAGCAGAATGTGTGTGCTTGTGCGTGTGTGTAGACGTCAGACAGTTTTGGGACATTTAATCGCCGTTTCGAAGTTCTTTGTTGTTTGAAGCAGTTTTAGAGGGTGTGATTGTCGAAGCCAGCTATTACACTATGTGTTGCAGAACAGCTGTTTATGCTTATTGTAGACTGTATTAAGCATAAATCAGAACTGGGTTTTGCACCAGTTGGAGAAGAGAACCAAGAAAGGTGGCTTCGCGGTACCGTGTGAGGCTTGCATTCGGGAGGTTGTGGGTTCGATTCCTAGTGGCCAACCTTCCTGACCCTTGCGTTTTTTGGGGTTACCCCTGGTGGCCTGGCGAATGCTGGGAAGGATAATTACATTCCCTGAATTTCCTGCTTTTCCACATTTTCATTAATAGTTTCATTCATCCCTCATCCCGTTAGTTTTTCAGGGTCACAATATCAGCGAAGGCGTTAGGTGCAGCTTGGCAAGGATGATATGCACACAGGAACTCTTTCCGTCCCTCGTTGTCCACGGAATCCGGGTGGAAAAGAAAGCGGCATCTGGGGCTGTTGGACCCCGCGTCGAGCTCTCCCTGACTTCACCCTGATAACCCAAAATCTTCAAGGTGTCTTCAAACTTGGGAAACCTTTGGGACCTCTGTCACTTTCTGCACCATTAGTCTGGATCTAACTGCCCGGAGTCTCCTTTCGCCTTATTCTTCCTCCCGGCGATGCCCTCTTGGACACAATAAATCTGGTTTCACTGCCAAATTCCCATTCTCTATTCAAATTCTCTATTCTTATTCCTCGTATTTAGAGGAGAAATAAGGTGACAAGAAGAAGTAACTCGACTTTGTCAATTGTTACATTGATGTCAGGAGTGGGAATCGTCGAACTGTCATTTTGTTACAATATATTTCTTGAATTCTCTGCACTCAGTCCTCTGCATTCTACACAATTGTTAAAACATAAGAGACACACTTCTTTGTTACGCAGAAATATAGATGTTGTTTAAGCACTCACTTTATGGATTCCCCCCCCCCCCTTGTCTTGTAAATGCTAACAGCATGGAATTTCAAAACTATTAAATAGCGCCACACTCCTTGAAAATTTGACCATCGTTTCTGCAATGAATGGGTAAATGATATTGAACGTTTACTTGTTATTAATAGAAAGTGCCTTAGATAACAAGCTTTTGTAAGAATAGTTTTTAGACCGTGAGAAAGTCATATGAATGCAACACACCAGATTATTCTTTTAATATTCTACAGACTACTACAGGTTAGTAATTCCAATTATCTTAGTTTTGCAAAGTAACCTTTGCTATAATTTTAGCAATGTTTCGTATATTCTTTTAACCGTAAAACGATCCCAAACATCACACGCTAAGTCGTGTTTATTTAAATGAAGGAAGTGGTGGTTTTTATGCACGTGCTGGAACGCTATTTGTGGAACGAACGAGATGTAGGTTAGTAGGTGATACAAAACAAAGCAAATTGTGGCTCAAAAACTATAATAAAGGCCCATAGGCCAATCAGACGGCAGAAATTACAGCTTTCTTTGCTCTGCACAGCTAGAACCCTTTGGGGTAATTTGCTTGATTGAGGTAGTTGCAGAAAAGTGGTACGTTCTTTTATTCATGCCCTTTGTTCCTAAATAAAAAATAAAAGAATGCAGTAGTTTACTTCAAGGTAACAGTTTTTGCTTTCTCTGCATCTAGCTTTAAAACTAGAAGGAAGTGTTGCACTAGACACGAATTCTATTCAAATATTTCACTGAAAATACATATTTATAGCCCTGCAAACCTAGATAATCAGTTTTAGATACGTGTGCTTGTGTGCAATAGCACAATAATTCAAACGGAAATCTGTTAAACACGAAGATTGGCATTTCCCCAGGATGTGACAACAAATTTTACTATCTATGCCTCTCAAATGAATTGTGGATTTTTACTTTCTTTATTCCGAATAGTAAATGGGAGAAATATTGTATTCCACCCAAAATTTCGATGTCGATATTTCACGGAAAATATTTGGAAACACCTGAATAAAAAACATTTTTAGAAAAAGAGCCAACTGTCTGTGTGTGTCTGTGAACAGCATTACTCAAAAACGATAAATTAGGAGAAAATCGAAGTTGGTATTTTAGTTCTATATCTTTTACAGATGCAATACAAAGATTTTGAGGAAAGTTCCTCCACCCTAAATCACTCTTTACATAGACATTTTTTTTTTTTTGAAAATGTTAATTTTCTCAAAAATGGCTAACGGTTTTTATTAAAATTCTATATGTTTAAGATACTTGTATGGCAACTAGACTGTACAGTATGCCCCAAAATTAGACCAACAAACTTTGGGAACTGGTGGATAACAATATTTTAAACACTTTTCGTAAAGGAAAGTTTTTTGCTGCGGTGTTTCGTTTAAGCGGAAGACGAGTTAATGTCTTCCACCCAGTTTAAGTATTTACGGCAGAATCAACAATGCAAATTAGTATTGCGGTTAGCTTAGTAAGGTACACAATCTTCACCCTAGAAATAAAAACGGAACACAAACATTTCATTGTTTATAGTTAATCATAGCTTTACTATTCAAAGTAAATGTTGGAACGCACGCCCATTGCGATTAACACAAAGAATGTATCGGCGTGCCCTATTCTGCCGTACTCTCGCAAAGACACCAGCCATTTCTCTGGTTTAAAAGTTTATCGGTCTAATTTTGAATAGTAAAGTTGTGATTAACCGCAAACAATGATATATTTGTGTTTAGTTTATGGGTTTTGTGTTTCTTTCTTGTATTAGGATTCTGTGCCTTACTAAGATACATGCAATACTAATTTGCATTGTTGATTTTGCCGTAAATACTTAAACTTATAATGTGAGTACAATACAACAATTTTTGGGGTTATTTTCATTTCGTAAAAAATAATTGATTTTGGTTTAAATGTGTATTTAACGCATTTTAATGATACAATCATAACTTGAATTCTCTGGATATAGCCTGTGAATCTTCTTTTATTTAAAATGACTTTCAGATAATTGGTAAACTGCTAGAGATAGGCAAAATGTTCACAAAACCTATATATTTCGTTAAAGCACAATTTATTTAAATTACAATTTTTTGAAGCCAATATTCTGGACATATTACGAGTACTTGTTATTGTTTTGAATTGTCAAACAGTTTTGGTGTTGTCCGTCTATTGGTTTTCTCTTGTGGTCATGTAAACACTTGGAATTTGAAAGCCAAATATAGCGATCCAGTTTTAAAAATGTGACTATCGCTTTAATCTTCTGTATCCTCTTTATGCAATGATTTTGTGCATGTGTAATGAGTTATCTCAGTAACAAGATATATAGGAAGAAATAATATTTTTAAGAATGGTTTATAAAAGGGAAGAGAGTCAGTTTTTCTACTCGTGACCTTCACACTCAAGGAGATTCTGCTGTAAAACATACTTCTTGCTTAGTTGTCTCTTTTGCAAAGGGCTTTAGGCTCTCTAATGAAAGGTCTTAGCTGGGATTGAGAACGAGGGGTTTTCTGGGATTCTGTAGCTAATATATGCATCCTAGAGGCAAAAAATATGTTTGCCGTGAAAAGTAATTAAGTGCTTCTTTTGAGATTTCTATTCATGTGTTAGTCTTCTGGGATACCAATAGCATGTGGATGCTGCGATTAATGGAGGTTCACAGGAATATCCCCTATGCTATTTCTTCATGTTGCTCCTCTTGGCCCCAATGCTTCTTTGAAAATGTTCATAAAAGTAGGCCCAGAACTACAATAATATATCTAAGGGGTGTCCAACCTTCTCTTTGGAGGACCTTACGCAGTGACCGGCAATGCCCCACAGGGGCAGACAGTCGTACACAAACCGGCGATTTTATATATGTTTCTAGGTCATACCTTGAATTTTCTGGAAATGTTCTCAGAGGACCTCTTCATTCTGGATTATTTTTGCATAAATATTAAACAGTAACAATTTATGCCAAATACCTCTTTTTTTTTTCTTTTGAGTGAACCATTTACGACATATTTCTTCTTATTTGCTTGAATTTGCCAATACTTATACCACTTATACCTTTTTTTTAAATAGGAATATTTTGTACGTTTTCTTGTTCCTTGCCCTTGCAAAGAGAACGGAATTTCAAAGAATCACATAGCAGCCATCTCTTAAAATATTTCACTATCGCTTAAAGCCTACCGCATTCCCTTATTACCATATTCCTCTTGCACCTACAAGAAAATTCGCAATAAGGTACTTTCCAAAATACCTCTGTAGAGTGTCTGTCACACTTCGAGAGGTCGCGAGTTCCAATCTTGCTTAGGGTGAGTTATCTGTATAAGTTTTTTTCGAAGTTGTCCCTTATTCTGAGAAGACAAATGTTGGTTAGCTTAAAGCTATCAAAATGACACTACGTTGGAGGACGTTAATTTTTTTTTTTTTTTTTTTTTTTTTTTTTTTTTTTTTTTTTTTTTTTTTAAATGGACTTCTTATTGATGGACGTAAGCAGTACTAAAGAAATCCCTAATGAACAGATGTTTATCCTGTAAGATTCACAAGTGCTTTCCTAAATCAAACACAACTTACATGTTACCAAGCGGCCACTGCAACATATTGCACGGTAAGGTGTTAAAGAGAGACGTAGGTCGCGTATGTTGGAAGGAGGTAAACCCACACTCGCCTCTTTTGCAAAGGTTAGGCATCGCTGACCTATATGTTGTCGTTGCTATTTAATGTAAACCAGTAGAAAACCTTGTTGAACCGGTTTGATTATGAAATAATCATCCTGATATAAAGTTTAGAGATATTCATCTCAAAAACTTCATTATTACCTTCTCTGAGGAGGTATCTTATTTGGCCTAAATAGGTTATTGACGTTTTACACAAAATACATGTCTAGAGGTCCAATAATAATAAATAGAGCCCCTAGCCCCTCCCTACGAATATTATAGCTCAATAACTGCAAGTTGGTTAATATGAAACATCATATTAAGGCAATGTATCTGAAATATGCTCACACCTTTATTTTTTGCACTACTATTGTACTTATAAATTTTACTTTTGTGCTACACGGTTTTTCCATATAAATTTTAAAGTCACAAATGACTAATTGGTCACATTAAACGAACGTGCCACATGACGCAAACGTTCCTCTCCGTCGAAGACGTCGCCGTTAAGACCTATAAGATCTCGTGTTTGGTGTCCGGACTAGCTCTAGCAAGAGGTCCTAATCTGCAAGGTATGTGTGAGTTATGGTAGGAATGGAACCAAACGAAGAATTAACCAACATATCACTTTATTTGTAAATGTCCAGATTTGTAGAGAACTGCCGACGATATTTAAATAGAATGTAACTTTGTAACTTCAACTACAACGTTATAACACTTTAACGTGTTACGCGTTAGCTTACGTACAACTCAGAAATTGCACGTGCGTTATCTCGGCTCGATTCAATACGAGTGTGTGTTGCGTTGCATATGTTTTGCGTGAGCAACACGAAGGAAGCGATTTCCATTGGCTAACTTTAGAGCACGTCATGGTAAGATAGGAATCAGCCCGCGGAATCACTATGGCTTAGTACAGACAACAATTGTAACCTTATCACTCATTTAAATCTGCCTAGGCTTCCATTCTTGAGACTTTAATCTATTCAGCTTTATTACGTCTTCCCCCTTAACTAGTGACTAGAATCTCCTTTTGTTTCTTTCTGTTATCAAATATATATTGACATTATAATTTCAGTTTGACACATTAAACTTAATGTTCATATTTTAGCATTTTTATAGTTAAAATGCCTCTCGGACCACTCAGTTTCAAATTTTCAGGAGACCTTGAGAAAACATGGACTTAAAATCTTCCCGTAATCTTCCTGGATACCAAACGAGTATTTTTAATAAAATACTGCACGTCTATCGTTTACATGGAATCTTTTTTTTTTTTTTTTTTTTTTTTTTTTTTTTTTTTTTTTGAAAACGTTGATTTTATCCAAAGTGGTTCAAAGAATTTTGATTAAAATACCAGAACCTTAAAATTTTCATGAGAAATGAAATTGAATTTTCTGGAAATAACCTCTGAGGTCTTTTTCATTCTGGATGAGTTGCATAATGCTAAAGGTATGCATCTTACCGCATACAATTCATCAAAGTATACAATTTATCAAATATTTTCTAAATATTCCTTATTTTTGTTCATATTTTGCAATACCTATACTTTTCTCAGAAAGGAACTGGTTATACGTATTTTGATGTCCTTGTCACACAAAGAGAATGGAATTTTAAAGCCATCACATAGCTGCCAGCTCTTAAAAGATTTGAATCTCTACAAATACTTATCTCAATCAACATTAAGTAGATAAAGGAGTAAGTCTTTTTAAGAACAGCTTATATAAGTCCGCCTCTCTAGCGCGCCTGCCTCTGACACAGAGGACGCGGGTTCGATCCCCGCTACCGGCACTGACATAGAGCCACTGAACCTCGTTAGGTCCCGAAGGGGCTAATTGAGGAGCTACTTGAAAAAGAAGGCCGCATAACCAACCGGGAGGGCTCGGAGCAATGAACACGTCCCACTTTCCAGTTCTGTACCCCACTAAGACGCCAGGAGTGGGCACAGATGGGGGACGCAGTGGCCTTGACCTGCGAAGGGTTGTTGCGCTGGAGGTATTATTTGTACAGGACTGAGTAGATATAATAACATGAGTGCACGAATCAGATATTTTTATAGGAGTTCACGTAAACACCCTTTAAATCTATAATTGAACTCTGACTCGGAACATTGTAGAGGCCATGCTGGAAAGTACTTAAGTTACAAAGACATAAAAGTTCTACCTCCTAATTGCTTTGCAAATGTTTATGAATGGAAAATGAAAGTTTTTCAGTGATCCAAATTTCCCAAATATTCGTTGTATTTCTTAGGCTAACAGTATAGGTTGCAACTGTGTCACACAATGTCAATGTCTGTCACTTGCATGGGTTGAAAATGATTTGTCCTCGACTAGCTGTGATGCGCATGATGGCTAAAATAAATTACGAACGGCTTAAGCGAGACGAGCTCTAATATCCTGCAGTGATGCACACAAAGCCATTGGGAGGCTTTTGATTGGCATGGGTCCGTATTACAACGCGATAACTACCCCAAACAATCATTTAAGCTTTTTAGGGAGCACGTCCAAAACTGAGAGATGTGGAACAGCTGAAAAACATTGTTTGGCTTTCTCAATCCCCGGACAGCAAACCATTGTACTTCTGTGAGAACATTTGGGCAGGGTGTTATGGTCAACATTTACCAACATAATGCATTCATTTAAATAATACATAAACGGTAAGACTTTGGAAAAAGTTCTGGAACAGCTTTTCGAAAACAAACATACTTAAAATGCATATAACATTAATGCGTAGTGATGTCATTTGGCAACAAAAAGGTTTTGTCAAAGTTTTAGAATATTTAATGTGACTTTTTATGTAACTTTATATTATTTTGACATTTAAAAATAAAAAAATGTATCTGTAGTATTTGTATATCATAAACGTATTGGGTATTTTATTTCAAAATCCATGCAGGAGGCAACCATTTCCATGATTATTTTACAGGGGACCTCTGCACCCTTTACCACAGACATATTTTACCAGTTACTGGTGCCTCAAGGGGTTCAGCTTTGAATTTATGGTCACTCCATTACGTCTCGTTTTAACGATCCTATTCGAATTGCTTCCATTAAAATGCCTATGATAGGGATATATAAACCAATAAAATAATTAGTGCAATAGAGGGTCAAAAGAAATGCTACATTCTCACTGCTTTCTCCACTCATTCTTCAACAAACTACTCTTACGATAGCTTATTCTTCCAGCTGCCTCAAGTTAATTGAGAAAAACACTTCTATTATAGAAAGGTTTTGTTAATATTTCCTAGTATGCACAATGCGAATTAGAAACTAAAGCAGGCTTAAGCGGTAGTAATTTTTTAAGAGCTGGTCACTATGTAGTGGCATCGAAATTCCAATACCCTAGCATTACCAGGAGAAAAAAAAATAACGACTTTGTATTTGGGAAACGTAGAGGTGCTGCAAAATTCAAACTAATAAAATAGGATACATAAAAATACGAGTTAAAATATTCTTGACATTAGTTGTGTGTTTTAACAATATCTACATTTCTGTTATGGTTTACCAGTTATGCAACAGCCATCTAGAATGAAGAGGACTTCAGAGGCAATTACCAGAAACCAGGATATGCATTCCAATTGTCCCTAAAGTATCAGTCTCACCTCATTTTGATCAAAATTGGAAAGTATTTTTTAAGAATAAATAGTTTTATAGGGACTAGTTTGGGATGGGGAATATCTTGAAAATGTAAGTGTCACAGTCTTGCAAGACTTAAAATATATATATATATATATATATATATATATATATATATATATATATATATATATATATACCAAACTTGGTGTTTAGCTCACTTTTCTTTAAGTTAAGATTGTTCACACGCAAACGCGCACGCACGCACAGCTTTTCCTAAGATTGATTTTTTGGGTGCTGGCAGACTAAGCTGTTTCCGATAATTTCTTGACATTGAAACTTTGGGTTGTATACGGTACTTTCTCTGCTTATTATGCTCATATAAAGAAATATACTTCAAGTCGCGGAATCTTGATACGCATCTAATATTACATAATGGTTTACTGTCTCAAAGTTGGTGGATTGTATCAATATCACACAGTACATTCAGGATACAAACATAACCTTTTAAATAATAACCAGTTCTAAGTGAAAAGCGCAATGGAAGAAGAAATGAGATTTCATGCAATTAGTTCCTGTTTTCAAGGGTATCTAAAAGAGTTGCACATGTTTAATAACTAGTAGTCCTGCAAGGGCTTTTGTATACCTAATATGAAATATCACATAACTGTGATCTTCTGAAGCGTTTTGTTTAAGATATGTTTCATTTGTAGCCTAATGTGAACCAAAATCTACCAAAATAACTATAATCATAATTATGTTCTCAAAGAGATGAAAGCTTTTATGTTTCCAAACTATCTCAAAAACCACTCAGTCACTTTTGATAATTCTTTCGCCATTGAAAAGGCGAATTTGTTCTGAGAACTTGGGCGATAAAGCATTTTCTAATTTTATTCATAATTTACGGAAAGAATCAATGATTTACAAAGCCCTTGTACTTAAATATGCAGATATTGGAGTTATAAAAGAACAAGATTATAGAAAACGCGAGCTGTTAAAATCCTCCAAAACCAATTGTGACACATTTTCCCCGTTATAGTGCTCTCTGGTCACTTTTGGTGACATTCCGTCTGTTCAATTGACGTCAATGCCAGCAAATAGCCCTAGAAAATACCGGCCGTAAGTGGTGCTAACTGTAGTTCTTAGGTTGGCAATATAGGTATTATCTTGTAGGTAGGTCACCTTTTAGTTTAAATGGTTGTGTCGGTACCGCTATGTCTCACGTGTGCATATCTGAGTGGTTTTAGTGCTTACAATTCTTCATTGTCACTTTTAAAACACAATTCGTATTAATACGTACAGTACGATATATTTAACCTGGAAAGCATTGTTTCAGAACAAAATTGGCAAAGTAGGTATTAAGGACTAGTTTGATACTGGTAAATCCTATTGTAAGGTTGGCAGTACTTCAGTTTAGTGTAACCTCGGCCATGCTAAGCTTTTGAGTTGCCATTAAGCGGTTTTCCCTACACGAAGAAGGCCTTGACTTGAACGTGAGAAAGCCATGGACTATTTATTTATATTATTAATGAATATTATGCTAAACATAAATCACTTATAAAATGTGGCTGTCAGAATGCAATGGAGTAGAAGAAAATGGCAGTTGACTCCACCGAATGCAAATAGTTGTTAAACTTCCCAGAGTATAAAAACAAAAAGCACACTTTTAATTATCCTTAGAGAACTTCTACTTTATTTCATTTGTATTTGTCATAATAAGGTTCGATACCAAAACGCCTGTATACAATTGTTGTATCACACACGTGACTTTGGTTCCATTTTTCATCAAAAGAGGTCTCTAATCACTATTAGCATGCTAAAACAAAGCATTAATTCATACTCTAGCAATGGCAGAAGCCGTGGATCAACGTGCTCGCCCTGGTTTCTACATTGGTTTCAGGTAGACGTGACGCAGTTTCAGGAAGCACTAACCCATGTTTTATTATGTTTTTTCTACTTTTAAAGCAACCGAAGGTCACTATGTTTTTGACTTTTTATGTTTATCTAGTTTGTGCAGATAAATATTTTACATGCCATTTGTTATAAAACAAAGTTCATTTATGACGTCTATATCGAATCTAAGGATGCTGATATGAAAGAAAGAGGGGGGCGGGGACTGTGCCGATCTTTGTATTCTAACCTTCTTCCGGAGTAACACAAAGATTTGAAGGCAATACGTTGACACTAAGCTATTTCTAACACGGAGAAACGTTTACTCTGTTTATACAGAACTGAAACACAGTTCAGCTCTCAAGGTTTGCTTTACTTTGAGGATATTTACGGTGCAAGTTAGCTGAGCACGGTTCTTTTAGTTGTTCCCTTGTTGTTGATATATATATATATTAATGTAATGCCTCACTGTGTACACGTGTAATTTGTAGCATACCGCACGTGCACGTGTGAACTAAGCTCTGTTAAGCAACACTTGGAAATGTTACAGCGCTCAATCATTTTTTGCCTGGGTGCACAATCATCTCAAAGAACGGGGAAAGGTAAATAAGATGAATTAATTCTTCACCAGGGTTTAAAAACCTAACCATGCAACCTTAGATAAGCTAGCTAGAAACGTATAAATAAGAAACCCAAAAGTCAAATTTCTTACGGAACTGAGCAGCTTTGTTAGATTAATACTCTATATAATACAAAATGCATCTTTATTGGTGCCAAATATTCTGGAACCTCCCCCCAGCATGAAAACAGTAAAAGGAGAAAATAATGTATCGCTGAGTTGCAGATCGAATTGAAGGTGACAAAAATTGCTCGTTGTGCCCCCCCCCCCCTGATACATGTGTTAGGCATATTTCACTCTGTTGTAAATTCGTTTAGTGTATTTGTCAAATCCAGTATGGATTCACTTTCAGTGTATGTATCAGGTACAAGGGTCACATAAACCAGAAGAAAAAATCAATTAAATTTCCACGGGATAAGAAATCAAATGGTTAACTGTTAACTGCTGGTGATCTTGTTCCTAAAATTTGTAATCAGAAATAAATAGTAATAGTTTTTCACATTTTTTGCTATTATCAGTTTTACTAATTACTTGTTGTTAAACATTGTGATTTTAATTCCTTAATACTGCCATGTTATAGATTAAATCCCTATAAAGTGCATTTAAAACATATCCAGATTTAATGTGAGACACCAATTTTTGTGGGGTCGGTTGTCTTTAAATTCATATTTATTTATAAAAGATCAAAATATAAAATTTCAGAGTAATCATTAAATTCTTGTAATTCTGTCAAACAGTTTAGAAATAAAAAGCTTTACGTGAAAATCTAATAGAAGTTGCGGTGGTAAGCCCCCTTCAGAACCTGATCATAGCTTTTATGTTTACTTTAATCGAAAGTTTATCTTTAATTAGACTTCTTTCCCTTTATAATTTTAAAGCATTCAAAAATGTATACCTCAAGTTATCTTTAAAGGCTATTTAAACTAGAAAAACATGACCGCTACAGAAACGTGCAGTCATAGAACGCTTCTTCCACTTTTGTAAGTGTTGTCTGAAGCAGCATTTATAATGTGGTGTTAGTGCTCAGTTTTTTGTGCTTGTATTGGTGCTTGCATCAGTCGGCTTGTCATTCATGCACATTGATACATTTGGTTAGCGTTGGTGGGCTGTAAATCCCAAGCGTCCTACCGTGCAGCAAGGTTACGCTACCTGCGGGGAGTAAAATATGGAGTAAGGGAAAGCACACCAGCTTGATGCCAATTTTACTCCAACACCCCGCTGTGTACTACTCTCTGCCCTTTTTTCATACTGAAATCGCAAGGATAAAACATATATCTATCGAAGAGATTTAACATCAAGGAGTTTTATCGACTAATGCATGGAATGTCGGCGGCTTTGCTCAACAATGACGGTAATAGCTTGCTAAAATAACCTCAATGGCTACTGGCGTTTTCTTGTTAGTTTGGTGTGTGCTGCAAACAGAGATTGTCAGTAACCAGCTGCTAGCAGGTATCCTGCGGAAGTGAGCCAGTAGATGCGAGGGAAAAAAATGTGGAGACCCAAGGAATAGGATGAGATGATGAGTCTATTCCAATAAACAGTTCTTGATCAGTTCATTTAGAGTTTCATGTATCGTCTGAAGGCCATGCATTTATTTAAAATGAACCCTAGTGATCGTAAATGGATGACACATAATTAAAACAGAATTTCACTAGAATGTTGAAACTTCTCATTCAGTTTATGAATGCGGTCAGAATCTGTTGGAATGCGTTGCTTTAGTGCCCAAACTCAAACTAAGGCAGTTATTGGGGTAATTCTGATAGCTGTGGCTACGTCACACCCCCAAATTTAATAAGTTTTGTCTCGTGATTGGCTAATTTGTTGATTTTACAAATGAATAATCTTCGTGTATATTTTGTATACAGATTGTTATGGTATTATGTGTTCGTTTGTGTATGTTTCTGTCCACAATTTAATCTTGTGGAAGCGTTACATTTGTGTGAGGTGGAAGAGCTCCTTCTCCTTAAGATACCACAGATAACATGACTATTTCGTATTGCATCTGTGTGACCTCCAAATCTAAAACAGCGTAAAGGCGCATATCGTTTGTCGCTTTTCTTGGCGATGCTTAGTTACGAAGAATAACAAGTATAGAATTTTCCTTTGTAGACGACCCCTTTGGAATTTTGACTTGTTGAAGAAAGAGGACTAAATAGAGCTTTAACCCACCGGCGGGAGCGCTGTTGTAAAAAGTACAACAGCAGCTGTTTTTATGCTTTATCAATGCCTTAATCTTGAGCTAATGTGCCGCCGCTACAATGTATTCCTCTATTGTTGTTTATTCGACAATGTTACTATGGTTTTAGTTTCCTTGTTCAGCTTTGTCAGTTTGTTTTCTGCATTGTAAGCAATGAGGTAGTTGAATGTTGTAATAAGTACAACGCGCGCCTGCTCTTGTAACAGTTTCTAGCAGTCAATATGCAGAGGTGAGTATAATAAAAAGTGAAATGTACTTATTCACTGTTTTTTTTTTTTTATTTTCAATAGCTGCATAACAAATGTTGATTTTGTTATATTAGTATGTTTCTTTTGTTATTTTATTTTAGTTCGGAAGGTTTATCAGAAGAGGAAATTCGCAAGTTACTCGTAGAGAGCAATGATGAAGTATATTCAGACTTTTCAGAACTGGAGGAAAGTGATGTGGATTTGAGTGACAAGAACATTGAACCTGAGGACCATGACAGCGAATCTGAACGGGAAGCTACGGATGGTGATGATTTCGAAGAGCCCATGGAAGAGCTGGAATTCTTTATTGGAAAAGACCAAGTTACGCGTTGGCATAAAAGTGAGTGTCCTAAACTTTCAAAAACCAAAAGAAAAAACATTGTGAATATTCTGCCAGGCCCCAAGAGAAATGTGATGGACATAACTAATGAAGTCGGTGCTTTTCTGAAAATAACTGACCTTAACATTTTTGATGAAATCGTAAACTATACAAATATGTATATAACTAAACAGCGAGGTACTCATAAATTCTCGCGTGAAAGGGATAATAAAGTGACATCAAGACACGAAATAATGGCAATGTTGAAGATTCTTTTCCTGATTGGTACAAGAAAGAGCCATCATGCTAATGTAAAGGAACTTCGGGTAGCAGATGGAACAGGAATGCAACTGCTTAGAGCTGCAATGAGTTACAAAAGGTGTCTGTTTCTTCTAAGTTATATGCGGTTTGATGACATGGAAACGAGGATTGATAGGAGAAAAACTGATAAGTTGGCTGCAATTCGTACAGTGTTGGAAGCTTTTGTTGCTAATTGTCAAAATTCTTATACCCTAAGTGAATTCACCACAGTAGATGAAATGCTTCATCCCCTTAGAGATCGGTGTGGATGGATATAGTACATTCCCAGCAAACCGGCTGAATATGGAAAAAAAATGTTTGCATTATGCGATGCAAAAAGATTTTATTGCAGTAATCTGGAGATTTATTGCGACATGCAACCAGAAGGGCATTGCCGCGTATCTAATGCTCCTGAGGATATAGTGAAGAGACTTTTGGTACCAATAGAAAACTCCAACAGGAATCTAACTACTGAGAATTGGAACACAAGCTATCAACTTGCTGAATATTTACTGCAAAAGAATATTACATGTATTGGAACAATGAGGAAGAACAGACATAAAATTTCTCCCAAACAAAACAAGAGAAATTGGAAAAGCATTGTTTGGATTTCAGAAGGACAAGACCTTAGTTTCATATGTTCCTCGTAAAAATCGTGCTGTCATACTTCTGTCTACTATGCATGACATAGCAGCACTTGATGAAGCAACTCACAAACCAGAAATAATCACGGACTTCAATATGACAAAAGGTGGAGTTGATGTTGTAGATAAAATGTGTGCCTCTTATTCCGTTTCAAGGATTACTAGAAGATGGCCATTGGCTATATTCTTCACCCTTTTGAACATTGCTGGTATAAATTCGCAAGTATTGTTCTCCTCTGCAAAGCCAGAGGCAACTTCACGAAGACGTATTTACCTCAAGAAGCTAACAGAAAGTCTTATGAAAGAACAACTCGCATCTAGAATCGCCACCAGCTGATCTCACTGTATTTCTTATGCAGTTCCGTGAAGAAGCATCGTCTTCTGAAGATAAGATCCTTGAACCTCTGGCAAAGAAACGTGGGGCATGTATCCTTTGTGGACGTCAAAACAATTCCTCAACTTCCATTAAATGTGATAGATGGGGAAACTTTGCTTGTAAAAGTCATACTAACAAACAAATTGTATGTGAAAGGTGTTATGAAAGTGAATGTGTTTCAGAATAGCTGTATAAAATGGTATCATAGAGAACTAAAAGAGCTAAGTTTTTGTTATAGGATGTAATAATAGTTGTTTTGAACTGTCTTATTCAAAATATTAACCAGTTTGTTTATCATACGCTTGCTATCATTTAAAAATGTCCATGTTGTAAATTTTACAACGCGCGCCTCATGTGACAAAATTAGGCGCGCCTGCCGGAAGGTTAAATATATGGAGAGGTTTATTTATTACCCTGGGTTATCATAGCTGTTTGTTCCGTAAAACTGTACAATAGGTGCTTAAAACCACTATATTTTATTTACCATTCTGTGATTATATAAGGCAAAAAAATGTAGAAAATACATCGTTGTATTTGTAGTATGTATCAATAGCACGGCTTCTCGCATACTGCATCTGAAACCACCAGTGTCGCATGACTGAGGTATCACGTTGTACAAACGTGTCGTTTCCTGGGGTCTTTTGAGGCGTTCTTCACGTTTCCTATCGCGAACGTGGTGACTTGATAACACCCCAATAGGGAAAACGAAGTGAGGTTGATACCTTTGTTTTTTTCTGAAAGATCCAGTAAAAAATATTTACAATTGTGATGTATGTATGCTGGTTAGGAAAACTTGTATTAAGTAGGTGCTTGAAACCGGTAATTGAATCAAAATGGAAGCAACAATATTACCTAAAACTAGACAAATTATATTTATTTTGTTTGTATATAGTAATTTATAATTTAAGTGATACATTTGAGAGAATAAACATCTCTATGATTAAATAAATTACACTTTTGTTATAATTGAGTAATCATGTTTAGAAACTAGCGATAAATATATCTGTGTATGGTTTACATGAATGTGACAAACACATATTACGGCAGTGATATCGTGTCGCAGTAATGATTTTCAAACTGGAAATAGGACATTACTGTTTAGCAGTTCATCTAGCAAGAATAAACTTGTCCCCAACAAAGGAGTGTGTCATCTGCAAAGAAGCAAAATCCATGTTGGACTCCACACATCTAGTTCAATGTACAGCTCTTAATCCAGTTCAACAGCAACAAACAATTTATCAGCTTTATATTGGAATGCCAGAAGAAAAATCTGATGTGTTGCACTCACATGACTTTCTCTACTCTTGTACTAACCATTATTACAAACTCTTATTCCTATATCTTCTTCGTGTTAGTTAAAATAAACATTTCTACAAATTATTTTATTGGTTATTTCCTTGTAGGCGCAAGGGGAATATTAGAATACAGTAGGCTTTGTGCGATAGTCAAATCTTTTAAAGCTTTGAGATTCCGTTCTCTTTGCACACGAAAGCAAGTTTTCCGAAACTCACACACATAACAAGGAATATCTCCGAAATGGTTCAACCTACAAGAAAATTTATTCAGACATAAATTGTGTATTTTAGCAAGATCTACACTTTTTGTACAGTATGATTTGGTCTATCTCTAACGGTTTACCAGCTATGCAAAAGTCGTCCAGAGTAAATACGGCTACAGGGGCTATAGCTAGAAAATTCATGATAAACATTTCATTTGTTATCAAAATATCTCAAACATATGACATTTTAATCAAAATCGTTAGAGCCATTTTCAAGAAAATCAAAATTTTCGAAAAATTTTCCATGTAAAGGGTAGTTTAGGGTGGGGCTATTTTCTTCAAAATCTTCGGTCGCATCCTTGAAAGACTTAAATACCAACTTAACTTAAATACCAACCTTGGTTTTTAACCTAATTTTCGTTTTTGAGTTATGCTGTCCACAGACTGACAGGCTGACAGACTGACACACAGACACACACACACACACACACACACACACACACACACACACACACACACACACACACACACACACACACATACACACGGACCGTTTTCTAAAAATGCTTTATTTTGATTCAGGGGGCCTCAAAACATATATTTCCGGTGAAATCTCGACATCGAATTTTTGGGTGGAATACAGTACCTCCCCTACTTACCAGTAGAGAAAGTAAAAATGTAAGGTATTCCTGTTCCTTAAGGTATTTCACATATTAAAATATTGAAGTGAAACTTCTTATGGGAGGACTCTGAAATTCTGAACCACAACTTTTTGTGTGACGAAAAGTGGTGGGGCTGTGTCTCGCTTGGCTTCGGGTATCGGAGAAGAATGAGACATACCCTCTTCTCGCTTTCTTTCATTCGTGTACTGCGTTCAGGCGGCGTGGCGATCACTAAGTACAGCTGTTGGTTGTCAACAGAGCTTCCGTTGAAACACGTGTGTATAACCAACGCATTTCGAGTATTGTTTAGCGTTCGCGTTGTTTATAATCTATTTTCTCCATTAAAACATACAACTTTGTTGTGAATATGCCTAAGTCAGCCGCAGAAAGAGCAAGAGCGTAGCGTGAGAGAAAACATGCGGGTGAAGTGAAAATTTAGAATGTGGAAAAAAAAAGAAAAGCAAGAAAGAAAAAGTAGATCTGAAATTGCTCGACATAGTAGAGAAAGGAGTAGAATACATGCTAGTTTGGACGGTGTAAATAATGAAAACAATGAACCAGCAACTAGCACCTTGGCTCAGGCACCTCCTCTTCCATCTATCGGTGATAATTTACAGTGTCTTATTTTAACAAATTCAAGACTGCACATAGTATTTTCAATCGAGATTTTGTAAGTAATCCCTTAGGTTTGAAGTGTTATGTATGTGGCAGGTTGTGGTGTAAAAATGTAATATTATTTCGTTCTTAAGTAGTATTTTGTTTAAACATACCTTTCTTTGTATTAGAGTTAATTCTAATAAAGCCATACGCAACAAATTGTTTCATATCCGTGTTGTATTCCTATGGTCACCAATAGGGTAGTACAACTAAATTAACCAATTATAGCTTGAGTTACAGGTAAAACATACTACGTTCTTTACTCATTCATTTATTCATTTGACATTAAATAATTACTCTAGTTATTTAGTTTTGCTTCTATATATTAACGAGGGTTGATATCACTCTGAAAATGCAGTTATATTTAAAAGGTATGTATGACGAACTGAATGCACTCACTTTACCTTTTTCATTTTCAGGCAATACGATTGAACACCATTTTGTATCCCTTGTTTTGGTTATTGGTTAAAGTTATTTAGCAATAGAGTGGCACACCCTTGCACCTTCACCTAAAGCAACCAATTAAAAGGGGTATTGATGCGCACATTTCGTGTAATTATAGATAGAAGGTGATAAATGAAGTTCAATAACAAATTCATCTATCGTAAAAGGTAAAGGAGATGAATACATTATCCACAGTGTCTGTTGACAGAGTAGGATAACATCCGAATGTTTACTAATCGGCTTTCACTATCCCTTGCACGCGTTCAAACCTACGACCAGTGAAAGTTCAAAGCAGACCAGGGTTGAAACCTGGTTTCATCCCGTGTCTATGTTTATCAGTTGGTGTAAGAAATGAGGGTAGGGGTGATTTTCTTTATGAGCAGTCATCGCGCGACCTGAATAGATGGTGTCTGCTGCCAACATTCCTGACCTTCCGATTTACACACACGATAAAACTGCGCAATCACCAAGCGTATTCAATCCAATTATTTAAACTCATTAAAATTTGAGATAATATTCTCTTCTAGTAATAAGTTATAAACTTAATGAATAAGCTTATGTCTTGAAATTATTTTGTACTTTTTCTTGAATAAATATAATTTTATTTTATTTGTGTATTTATTTACTGAGATCTACTTTTCTGAGGTAAATACATAACCAAAAAAGAAAGAAATAGCGATAATGGGCAATCAAACTTTTGATCAATTTTACGTGCCGCAGGAATTCCTTTACATGCTAGTAACATACTGACATGGGGCTGGCTTTTTCAAGCACACTTAAAAACCATCAGTCTGAGCCGGGTTTGAACCCGTGACCTCCGTATCAATAGGCCAGCACCTACATAGGTGAATCATATCATCACACCCAGGAAGGGTGTATTCACCTATTGACCAGGAAAAACCGCAAAGGAGAAAGCCAAGATTAGCGTGATGGCCAAGGAGAATCGAACCTATATGCTCATAGAGATCACGCACGCCAAGTGTAAGCCAGCAGAAGCAATATAAAAAGTATGATTGCACCAGCATGCACCGGCTGCAGCAGTTTAAAATATACGAAAATTGATTCAGAAGAACTTTGCAATGTAAGCGATCCAAGACACATATTTTCCCAGTTAAAATAAAAATCTGATGTGCTGCACTCGCATGAATTTATCTACCCTTGTACTAACTAATCTTGCAAACTCTTATTTCTCTATCTTCGTCATGTTGCAGAGATAAACCTTTGCAGAAATTATCTTATTACTAATTTGCTTGTAGGTGCAAGGGAACTATGGGAATGCAGTAGGCTTTGCGTGATAATAAAATCTTTTAAAGCTGGTCGCTATATGAAGGCTTTGTAATTCGTTCTTTTTGCACGGCCAAGAGATAAAAAACTGAATAACAACCTCCCAGTTGGGAAACGTTTAAGCATTTTAAAACTCGCAAAAGTAATCTAAATGGTTCGTTCCACAAAAGAATGCTCGTGGAGATAACTTGTGGGTTTTAACGATATCTTGTTTGTATAATCCGATTTTGTCTCTTTCTTATGATTTACCAGTTATGCAAAAGTCATAAAAGGAAACAGGGATACATATGTTATAGGAAGAAAATTCAAAATATACACTTTATTTGCAATAAAAATATCTCAAACATATTGCATATTAGTCAAGCTCGTTTGACAAACTAAATTTCGAAAAATTGTTCATGTAAGGAGTAGTTTAACATGGAGGAATTTTCACCACGCACACCATTCACACACACATACCATACACACCACGCACACCACACACACCACGCACACCACACACACCACGCACACCACACGCACCATACACACAAACACACCATATATACCACACACACCACACACACACATACCATACACACCACGCACACCAAACACACCATACACACACATACACACCACACATACCACGCACACCACACACACACACACACCGTTCACACACACATACCATACACATCACGCACACCACACACACCACACACACCATACACACACAAACACACCACACATACCACGCACACCACGCACACCACACACACACACACACACACACACACACACACACACACACACACACACATTTCCGGTGAAACCTCGACATCGAAATTTTAGGGCCAATACGATGCTCCCGATACGCAGTAGAGAAGGTATAAAACACTAACAAGCAAAGTGTTTTCTGTCCAATGCTCGTTGATAGAGCACCCACAGACTGACGTGCAATATGTAGTGACGTCATGTTGTGAGAACTAGCCACAAGCTGTCCTTCTAGCTAAGAATCCTGGCATGTGAGATAGACATCAGTGCTGCGACAGGGGTGAGCTATGGACCGGAATAAGCGATAATCGGACACTGCTAGGTCAGGACTTCCAGCGAGAGGAGAAAGGAAGGAATTTAGGTCAGTATTTTTACGTGTTTGCTCAATGGCGTGGGAAGCGACACCATTATGGTTGACCAGACCTAAACGACAAACATTATTGTCTTTAAAGATAAGGTTCTTTTAGCTGCAAGCTCTACAAGATACCACCTTATCACTTGCCCCTAGCTTTGAAGTAGTAGTCCTCGAAAAAAAT
Source organism: Tenodera sinensis (assembly GCA_030765045.1). NCBI lineage: Eukaryota > Metazoa > Arthropoda > Insecta > Mantodea > Mantidae > Tenodera > Tenodera sinensis. Next base: position 67,860,759 of record CM060963.1, on the reverse strand, counting down.
AATTTGCCTTTATTCATATAATTTATTACATTCTCTACTACGTACCTATAGCAAGTTGGAGAAGTATTGCATTCCACACAAAAATTTCATGTCAAGATTTCAGCGGAAACATGTTTTCAGGCCCCTGAATCCCCCAAAAAGAATCTTTAGAATAAGGTGTTCTGTTGTGTGTGTGTGTGTGTGTGTGTGTGTGTGTGTGTGTGTGTGTGTGTGTGTGTGTGTGTGTGTATTTTTCATGCCCCATTCCATATGAATACTACATGCTTGCATTTATTTATTTACACACACTTTACATTTTATATACATGTACATATTGTTAGTGATGTTCTATTTGAACATTTACATTTTTATTTACCTCTAATTTTTTATCTACCTTAGTAGTGTGTGTGTGTGTGTGTGTGCGCGCGCGCGCGTGCGTGCGCGTGTGTGTGTGTGTATCAATTGCATAACTGAAAAACGAAAAGTCAGTGAAAAACCAAATTTGGTCTCCAAGTTTAATATATATTTCAAGAATGCGACACAAGATTTTGAAGAAAATTCTTCCACCCTCAATAACCATTTAACCGGAATATTTTTAACGTGATTTTCTCAAAAATGGCTCTAACGATTTTGATTAAAATTCTTAAGATATTTAGTATGCTTAAAATATTTTTATGACAAATAATATGTATATTCTGAATTTTCTGACTACAGCCCATGTAGTCCTGTTTACTCTTGATGACTTTTGCATAACTGGTAATCCGTAAGAGATAAACCGAATCTTACTACACAAAAATGTAGTTCTCGTTAAAACCGTAATTTAAGTCCGAATGTCTCCAATTTGCGAGATGTTCCTTATTATTTATGCGAGTTTTTAAATACTTAATACTTTTCTGAAATTGAAGAACATTATTCATTTTTTATCTCGGCCGTGCAAAGAATTTTATAGCCTTCATATCTTTAAATCTAAAGCTACCAGCTTTAAAAGATTTGATAATCGTTCAAAGCCTCCTGTATTCCCATATTCCCCTTGCGCTTAAAAGGAAACAAGCAATAATATAATTTCTGCAAATGTTTACCTTAAGTCGCATGAAGATATAGGAATAAGAGTTTGTAAGAATGGTTAGTACAAGAGTAGTGAAAGCCATGTGAGGTCAACACATAAGATTTTTCAATATCGGCCGGGTGCTTCTATGCCACTGAATTAGTGACTCCTCTCGTCACTCTAAATAACATGATTCTAATTTTTCATTGTTGCGTCAAGTGCATTTACATTTAAAATTTAAAAGCTCTAAACAACACCAGTGCTGATTTTCAGTTTATCTAATGGGATGCACCACTGAGAATGTGATTTTGTAAATTTTCAGTCAATTTAACTGACAATTTAGTTTCAATGTTACTATATATAAACATGTGATGGTATTAAATTTCAGTGTAACTTTAGTTTGAGTTATTGTATCTTGAATGTGAATTGACTTATTCTATACTAAAAAGAACCATTTTTAAAATCTTAAATTATTTATATGACCATAATGCACACATCTGCAGTATTTATAATTACTTTACCAGCCTCAGCTCAAAAGAAAATATTTAAATTCTGTCACTTTGAATTTCTAGTTGATTGTGTTTTGGAAATTAAATTACAAATTTCAGAAGAATTAGATCAAAACTCCATCCTGTGGAACAATTTTCAAGCGTGAATATAATAAAAACCGTTTTTAGAAATCTCAAATTTCAAAAGTAGAAACATTTATATCCTGAATTTACAACGTACCTCACATAAATAGAGATACTTTATAAAAGGTCAGGATATTTTGAAGTTTTATCCCTTCAAAGTCATGGAACACAATTCAATTTTGGCGAGATTATTAGAAAATTCAATGGTTTCTACCTTTGAATCAATTACCTTTTAAGGTGCAAAACTTAAGAAGGACAGTTTAAAAGGCCGTGAGTTTTCATATGGTTGACTTAATGGCATCGTAATGAAAAAATGAGCGGTGGTTTCTATTGTTAGCAAATACTAATCCACCTCTTCTAGGCCCAGTCCTCACCCCTTATCTGGTTCTAATATCCATTTAATGTTTCTTTTACTTCCCCCTTCCCTTTAATTCGCTCTTCTCTTTGAAACCCAGTCATTGATTAATATCTGAATACCAAGCTGTCACGAGGCTGGTGTGGAGTTTAGTTTAGATGCATGCCATCCAGGTAATCATGACGAATGTTGAAGTACTCCTCCCATTTCGCCGGTCACCTAGGTCTGACGTTCTCATAGACTAATTCGCAAGTATGGCTAGATGTTGGATCACCCCATTCAGAAAGCACATTAAAACACAAGGAGGTATATTTTATATTTGTTGGAAAGCTTATAATACTTATATAAAGCTTATTAATACTTATCCCATGAGTTATCAAAGTTAGGCTAGTTTGTGTTGTAAATAAATTTTTTGTGTATTATCTGATAGATAAGGTTGTATTCAAGATACCTTCCTCTTGGCTTTGAATAATATAAACATAACAAAAGCATTGCAACTGTCACTTCTCAATTGACTAAGTCTACTTACGTAGTGACAATTTTTCCAAAACAACTCTTGTAATTGTAATGATCGAAAAGGCATTTCCTTTTAAAACAACGACCCCATTTTCCCGTTTTTGTTTCCTCTTTCAGAATTGCTTCGTGCGCAGGAAGTGCCTTTCAATTTAAAGTTTCTTCTCCGATATACCGGCCCGACATATTCTGCATGTTAATCCTGACAAGCGGAGCTATTGCCTGCTGTGAGCACGAGTGTAATAAAATGAATAGGAAGTAGCCTCATCTTCATGCAAAGTAGCAACCTCCTCTCTCAGATTCAGATGAAAATTAAATTTGATGGAGAAATGACGTAAAACTCTTGAGAAAGACACATCAAAGGAATATGTAAATCTGTTTTTAGGCAATTACCTAAAACTTGTTAAAAACTTAATGGGGAGAATGCTTTTCAGTGGTTTGGATCTTACAAAAGCTTAATGTACACTTAATTTGTCTCATTATGACAATAAATTATTCCCTCTTCTGCAAAGTGCAGCATTATAAAGATGTCATTTGTGTGTTGTTCCTGCAAAAGTGTTGTGACCTTTGCCGGCAGCCGCCGCTCAAAATGAAGCTTGGTGTTTGTCTGGTCAACGCGTGTGCAGTTGCCCTACAGCTAATGACTGTCATAAAGCCATATCCATTCTTCAGAAAAGGAAATCCACCAAATCAGCCCTTGAAGACCAACGGCAACCCTGATTTTAGGGAAGTGACAGTTACATGCTGATTCCACGTGGAGTCTGTTAGTAAAATTCTGAGTTCCAGGTTTTTTCTGTTTCATTAGGTGCAGTACTTCACGTTAAGTTATTGTAACTCAGCAGAAGGGACTCAGGACGTAATAGGATTATACGGGTTCCTGAAAGGAGGCGGCCGAACTGCACACGCGTTGACTAAACAAATTCTATCCGACCATTGTTTGTAAATACGCGGCCCGACGACAGTGAACTGGTCAGAACAAGGCTACGAGTGCGGCAGAGCAAAGCGGCTGTATACAATTCTACAGGCTGCTCGCACGCTAGACTTGTTTACTAGAAGTTTCGAGAAAAGTTGTATTTTCCAGAGAATTTGCCAATAATTCCTCTGGCGATGTTTACTACACGGAAGTAGAAGAGATACTAATTTGATATCCCTGTGGTCACATAAATACTTAAGTGAACTCTAACGTAAACCACTGCGCAACTTTCAGCCATTTTCCACGTTTAAAAATAGCCCTATAGCGGGTGGTAAGGGTATAGTGACCCAGCGGTTATTGCGCAGTGGTGTCATTCAAGGGAAACGTGGTGATTACTTTTTCCCCTACCTTGTTAACCCTTCTGTAATAGATGAGGGCAAGGAAGAATGCTGGGAGGATTCCGGAATAAATTTGTTGACGCCCGACACTGACTTTCCTATTTTGTGAAACTCAAAACTAAGCAGACGTACGGCATTAGTCAAAGCCAGTCGCTTTTATCCTGCACGGCCACGCTACTAAGCCAAAGCGCATGAAGGTGGGAAAAGAGAATGACCCGTGGTTTCCGTTTTTGACACCTCAGCCTTAAATGTCAAATGAAACATTACATACCCCACATAACACGAAACCTGACCCGCCACCCCCCCCCCCCCCCACACACACACACACAGACACAATATTTATAAATCGGAACGAGTTAAAACTGTTTTAATTTGCTGAAGCCAATTAGCCAATAGGGTGCATTGATAGAACACCAATAGAAACCTTGTGAAATTAAATTTGTCAGTAAAATCTCTCCATTGTTGGTTGGCTATTTCTCAACGAGATGATTAATAAACTGTCCTATGCCCAGAGAGGGATCTCAAAAGTATATTGAAAATCTTTGGAGGAGAACGTATTGTTTAGCAAATAGAATACGTTCTGTAGAGGGAAAGCAAAAATGCAGAACATAATTGACTTTTTATTGGTTGTTTCGCTCAGTGACCAGAAGAATATGTGAACATCAAAAGTAATGTCAGTAATGTTAATGAAAAGTGCCGCAATTAGTACTCTATACCGACAGAAGAATCAATGAAAATGCGATCGGAAGAATATACCTAAGATGTCCAAGTTTTTATTCTTGGTCTTCTTGAAAGTGCTATAATGCAAGGCATTACCATTATTTTGTGTGATTGTTTGATGTATGGCGTGTAGACTGTGGGAAGGGTTAAGGAAGGAAGTTTAAAACTGATAGTTATGCTTGCTCGGTTTGTCGGGTAATGGCGCATTTCAGCACCGTGACCTGCCCCAATGGTACTGCTGCCGTTTCCCACATGGCCCCTCGTTTCAAGTATTGCATATAAATTACTTGTTTTAAGATAAATGTTTCAGGACAGATCAAAGCTCGTTAAGCATTCCTTTTTCTCTGCTACGTAGTCAGTAGACCCAAAAATTCGACCCCGACATTTCACTGGAAACAAGTTTCGAGGCACGCCTAATCCAAATTTTTGGAAAAACGAGCGCATAGATTTGCGTATGTGTGAACGTTGTAACTCAGAAATGGAACTACATTAAATACCAAACTTGATATTTAAGTTCGTCTTCCAAGGATGTGCACGAAAATGTTCCCCCAATCTATCCTTTATATGCAAAGCTTTCTGAAAGTTCTCAAAAATGGTTCAAACGATTTTTATTCAGGTACCAAAAGATTGTTCATGATAAATGTAACTAGTTTTTTGGGAACAGCCTCTTAATTCCTCTTTATCTTTATTTTTCAAAATATTTTTTACGGAACTGTTAATCAAAACACGCAGGCAAGATCTCATTACAAACAAATCATCTTATTTTAACACAATTTTGGAATAAATCATGCCGATATATTCCTTGTTGTTGGTTTGAATTCTGATATTTTTCTTAACTGCGAGTCGCTACACGCTTTTTCTTTTCACGTTTGTTTTCCACCGTCTACTATTACCACTACAAAAGGCAATAGTTCCTATACCTTGTGTAATTGTAAAATAAAGATTATTTTCGGGAGAGGTATAAACGAATGATTTATTTTTCACCGGCTTTTGTTTTGTGAACGAAAACGCTCTGTAGGAATTGAAGACAAAAGAATTTTCATTTTGATTTAGAAGCATGCTGGTTGGACAGTCATTCGCCTACCCGCATGTTCAGGAAGAAATTTATCAAGGAGTATCAGCAATATACATTTCTGAGAGAATAGACAAAACACGTTCTACATGCGGGTCCGCATCAGAAGCCGATTAAATGAGGAACATCCGATTTCACTTCCAGAACATTGTTTAAAGCTTGTCATGACAAGCAACATTGTGTTTTCTGAACTTAATGCCAAAGAGAGGAATAAACTTCACTAGCTATGGTGTCGTTTTGGAGCAAAGGTTACTACAAGTAAACAAAAGGTTGCTGTGAATAAGTAAAATGCTTAACATATATATGAAAGTGGAACGAAGTCCTTTAAAAGCCCACTTTTTTTGCATACGAGTATAAGACTTTTTGTTCAATTTCCTTATATTTCAGAGAAATGCCCTAAGCTAATCGTATGAGTATAAAAATACTGTGAATGAAATGAGTGAGTATGGTTTAAGGGCCCATTGACTGCTAGGTCATTAGAGCCCGAAGTCACTGAGATAAAAACAGGGAAACTCACTACAGGTTAAAACGTTAAAACGGGAAAGTTAAAAACAGACAAAAGTTAAAACAGTTAAAACGTAAAAACTCATTTAAGAGGTACGAAGTTAAAACTTGTAATAAGTAAAAAGCGGTTAAACAAGTTAAGCCGTTAAAACAAGCTAAAACGTTTGAAAAGTCCAAAATAAAATCGCGAAATAAAATAAAAGTTAAACTTGCGTATCAAAGCCAATACTGGCGACAAACCTCAGCACTGTATGCACAGCTACCGGGTCGTCGCCTAAGATGGACTTCTGACTGGGTGTCAGGTATTTGTTCGGTTGTAATTGGAGGCTTACTAAGTATAATACCTAATTAATACACTAATATTAGTAAAATATTGTTTATCAGAAGGCTTACTTTATACCAAACATTAAAACTGCTGTTTCAAACATCTTTGCTTAAATATTCGCCCAGTTAATAAAGACTGCATAAGAGAGCGCTTACTGTTTTTCATCGTATGGACCATTTCTGCATAACATTTTAAAGTAATTACAAATGTTGCAACAGAGTTTACATATGTACGAACACAGGTTAAGGCGTATACAAAAGAAAATGTGAAAAGTCAATTTAACTGCTTTAACAATTGTAAAACCTTGATGTAAAAATTATTACGCTTTGACCTATAAATTGAATTGTAATTAATTTACAGAAAACTTCTAAAATGGAGGAGGGAAATTATGTGATCGTTCCAGACATGTTTTTAAAGATAAAATGTGTTTTTATATTTTATTAATATGTAAATTAAATGCATTTAAATTTTGTAGATACGAAACATTTGTCTTACTCATTTCTGAATATTTGTTCAGTATAATATGTACCTACATTAACTGTATTTCATTGCAATACAAACATATGTATATGTACTGCTAGTAGCAGTACTATGCCTATTTAACCCTTCTTTGGCCTCTCCTCACCTTCATCCAAGTTTGTGTAACAATTCCTAAACATATGAGAATGCATTATGATGTTAATTCATTCTTTTCCTCTGCAATTTGTTCATTTACCCATAGTTTCAAACCTCTTATGTATGCCTATTTCCCCTCACTTTTTGCTCGTTTACTCTGTTCTATTAATTTCTGCATTTGCTGCCTTTGGTCATATGATAAGTCAAATAGTATTAATATAAATTAAAGGAAACATAAGAATACAGGAGATATAGATATGATACCTTAATAGTACAGTGTCAATCTTCTTCTTCTTCTTCTTCTTCTTCTTCTTCTTCTTCTTCTTCTTCTTCTTCTTCTTCTTCTTCCTGACATGGTTTAGGCCTTTAGACCTGTTCCGAGGCTAAATAAATTGGTCGCTCCATCTTCTCCGTTGTCGTCCAATGTTTCTCCGTCCAGAAGGTCTGTAAAATAAAGCTTGCCGTGGGTATCTCGAAGGGGACATCCTTAAAACATGGTCTTTCCACTCTTTCTGATATCGTTGAATCTCTTCAATTATATTTTCTTCCATAAGTTGTGCTCGTATATCAGTATTTCTCATTCTGTCCCATCTTGTTACTCCCAATAGTGGTCGTAAAAACCTCATTGGGCGCGCTTCTAATCTGGATTTTTCCCTAGATTGTAGGACCCATGTTTCGCAAGAGTACTTTAGTGCTGGTTTGGACACAATATTATGTAATCTTTGTTTGACTTCCTTTCTCATACTTCTACCGAAGTGTCTTTTAATGCATCCATTTAGTTTATTGTAGGTTTCTATATTTTCCTCAATATCTGCTTTTGTGTTCCAAATTGATATTTTAGAGCCTAAATGTTTAAATGTTGATACTTGTTCGATTATATCTTCGTCGATAACGATTTTTATTCTTTTTTGTTTTCTTCCTATCATTGCCATTGCCTTCGTTTTCTTTCCCGAAATTTTCATGTTATATTTTTTCCCTACTTCATTTAGGTGTTTGACTGCTTTTTGTAATTCTGTTTCATTCTCGGCTAGCAATACCTGATCGTCTGCAAATATTATGGTGTCAATATTAGTATTATTCAAAACTATTCCTTTGGGTTTGTATTTTATTCTCCATTCTTCAATAATTATTTTATTTAAATATATGTCGAACAGTATTGGTGACAATCCGCAGCCCTGTCTTAATCCTTTGTTAACATGCGCCCTTTCCTTGTTGATTGATATTATTGTTTTATTATACAATGATTTAATAGCATTAATAAAATTGGCTAGTATTTTATATTCAGACCTTTTCTCTAAGATCTGTTTTATAGTAAATATTGCATCGATACAAGACCTTCCCTTCCTGAAACCGTTTTGCTCTTCTTCTAAAATTTTTTCGGCTCTTGGGTATAATTTCTTTTTTAGCACTGCTGAATATAACTTATACGCCTTTGTTAGTAAGGCGATACCTCTATACAGTGTCAATAAAAAATCTAAATTGTATATTTTGAGGCCTAAAGGCAACAATTAGTTTTTCATACGTGATTAGAATTTTCAACCTGAGTCTACACAGCACAAACTAGTGTAAGATTAGCTTATTCTGTTTATTTTTTGTTGTTATTCCCTACAGGCACTTGCGAATTTGGTGTGTTTAAAAACGCGATAGTAAAGAATATCAATTACACATACTAAGAATATTTTTATTCTATCAGATTTATAAGCAATGTTACCAATCTCTGGATAAATATTTCGATTGGATGAAAACTACATAAAATTTCGGCATTTTGAGTACATTAGGCCCTTCGCTGAAGCATTGAAATATTTACTGGAGCACTACTTGAGTTCATACGGTGTCTAAAATACACGTACACCTCTTTGGAACCCTCTTTCTTAGGAACCTAAGACAGAAATGTTGTTTAAAATTCCGAAGGAAAAATAAATACATTTATTTAATTCTGAAGAATACTAGGATTCTTACTTTTATTATGTGGATAGCTTATGTAATAAATTTCAAGTGATATTAAGGAAATATTATATCGTAATTATGCACTTACAAAACTAGTGATAAAAATTACAGCCAAAATGTGTAATGCTTGAAACCATACCACGTATACCCATGTTCCAATTCCTTCTAAACCGCTAGCCAACAATAACTACACGGGTCCTTCCTTTTATGCGTGATAAACGCGTTCACTGCAGTAGTTTTATAAGCACGACGCTTCTAGCGTCCACAAAGTTCTCCGATACACTAATAAACATCTGGGATTGGTTTAATATACAAACTCCACAAACTTTTTAGAAGTTGGAGACGCTTCTCTTTCCTTAAAAGTGGGCATAACTTAGAGTCCATATCTTCAAATTAAGTATCTAGGAATGACTCATTTTTTGTTGTGATGCCTGTACAAAGGTTTCAAAGGTTTAAATCTATTTCATTCCCTTGTCATTGGGTATTGTATAAACACCGGATTTTGAGTCGAGCTCGATAAAATTAAGAAAATCGCTTCATAACTTATTCCGTGTTATGTAGAATAATGCTTTCCATCCTAAGTGTATTTCAAACTTAACGAAAGCTTTTGTATTGGCCAAAGGCGCCGTAGAAAACTTAAAAAGAAAAAAGAGCCATCTTAACTTTTTTTAGGAGTGCAACCTATCTACATCGTTACTGATAGAGAAATGCATATGGTTAACATAAATAGAAGCTGTTTTGCGACGTATAAACAAAAGAATTTCACTGCAATGCATAAAATGAGTTTATATAATGTATTGCACATACCTTTCAAAAAGTCGTTCCTTTACGATTGTTGTAAAGTCTGTTACATAGTAAGGAAGAAATTTAAGGATAACTTAGACAATTTTCCGCTTACTCAGTGCTATTGGAAGATGATTTTCCTTTCTCATATGCTGGTCAGTCTGTGAAGATGTGTATGACGGTTAAAGATGGTGACGATTTCTTGCGTAAAATGGCTGTATGTGTGAAACTTGTATGACCATTTTTTTTTTTTTTTCGTCAGCGTTTTAAGTTTTTTTAATTGCTTTATTTATATAGCTCCCTTAAACTTTACTCTAATCGAAGGATTTGACTTAGGAGAGAATTGATGGTGTTATTACTCGTTAAACTGTGAAGTCACTTTTAAAATTTTTAATATTAAAAACGCCACGTTCACTCTCACATTCAGACCCTGTGGGAGACAGGGAGCTATTCTGGTTAATCAAACATTCAGACCCAGTCAGGAACGCAACCCTGGACCTATGAGTTGAGGAGTCAAAAGCTGTTTTAAGTTCATTACTAAAGGGAAGAATAAAAACGATAGTAATGTGCCGTGTAGTCTATTTGGGCGTTACCAAACCATTTATTGACCCAGTTACATTTTTTTTATTTTACATATAAGATAAGACATTCCCGGAGGTAATAAGTTTGTAAGTAATGTTTGATATAGTTTAAACCAAAGCCTGCAAGGTTTTAGGAAACTTGAGTTTTGAAAGATGCTTTTAAATTGCCAAATAGATGGACTTCATTTCTTTTCATCCCAGCTTTAAGTCTCAAATTCGTATGCCTGGGTGGACTTCATTCGTTTTTTCTTTTACTTTATTTTACGTATTATATTGTTTGTGTTTGTAACCACATAACCTATGAGGTATTTTTCATCCTAGCGTAAGAAATTCTTCGGCGACTGTGGTTTCTTTACTGCTGTTGATAATCGTTTTGGTACATTTTTGTTCTTCTTTACAATCAATTTCTGGTTCACTTGTTGGAGCAGGAAAAAGAGAGGTGTTAAACTCCTGGGAAGCGCTGCCACAGGAACAATGTTCCCAGATACATCGAGTTTGGTTGACACTCCATTACTGGGGATTGTTTTATAAGAGGTGGAAACTATGTTCGATGTGACCATTTATCATCGGCCGTACTGCTCGGCGCAGTTTTCTCCAAGAGTGGACAGTGCTTAGCCAAGTGGTCTTTCTGCTTACCCAAGAAACATTATGGAATATTTGAAAACAGAAAAAATGCCCTAGTTGGTTCGTTAAAATTGAATTTCATTACAAATTCATTTCAAATTGAATTTATCTAATTAAAGCCATGAATTCAAATTTTACAGCAGAAACTGGAGTGAAGTTGCTTTTTTATTTCGCTTACCTCAAAAAAACTCAACAACGCAGTGCTTAATTTACCGATCATTCTTCTGATGAAGCCACTTGAAGTGTGAAATATTGGCGGACCCAAGTCATAGACCAGCAATATCGGCCCAAGTAATTCGAGAAACTTGAAATCTGAATAAATGAGGGAGGTCTATTTTAATAAAAAAAGAACTGCAGATTTCTAGTTTCCCGTGTCCTGCGTGTTTAAAAGAAATAAAAAGAAAATGATGATAATGATGATGTATTTCAAATAGTGAATTTATTATCATCATCATCATCATCTTCTTCTTCTTCTTCTTCGTTGTCGTCATCATCATTATTATCATTATTATCATTATTATTGTTGTTGTTGATGTTATTTATTATTGTTATTCTTATTGTTATTATTTTTAATAATAATGTTATTATTGTTAATATTGTAGTTGTACTTATTAAAATTTGATTTGAAATCCTAACCTTTTGAAGGTAACCGGATGCCTAAGAAATATTACACAAAGTGTTGTTATTATATTAAACTAATCATGTGTGTATGTTTTATTCTAAAAAATAGAATTTTAGCAGTGATAAAATCTACATTAACTCAGATATTTAAACAAAATGTTTGCTGATTCACCAAATTTAACTTTATGAATGAAATCTTACGCAGAGCATAAATTCACATCCTTCATTTTGATTTAAAAGCTGTCATAAACGTTTATGAGGTACTAAAATTGCATATTAGTGTAATGTAACAATGAATTTTATATGAATTTTATATACCTTGCCTTAATGACCCTGAGGTTTACCCTTTACTTTTATGAAAGTCGAATCAATTTCAGTTAAAATCTCACTTGTTCAATGAATTAACTCCTCTTTGGAGGATTTACATCTATAACCACTCTGTACAAACCAATAGCTTGGAGCAAGCCTTTCGAGTAAGTGAAAATTGGAGAAAAATATGAAGAATGGGTGAAGCCCAATGCCTAGTGGTGAAGGAAAGTGATATTTGGTGATGAAAGGGATGATAAGGAAACTCGCGGATCAAATTATCCAACCCAGTATTCCTCGACACCAGAAAAACTGCGAGAAGACCGTCAGTAAAGTTGGTACATCGAGGGTTTGAACCTGGGGCCTCATGAATGTGAGTTGGACACTTACTTTGACGCCATATTACACGGATAATATCTTGAGTTCAAAAATTAAAATATCTGTAATTGACCTCTGTTTTTGACGTGTAGAATAAAACGAAAGATATCAGCAAGCATAATGAATAATATATGTACATTGCTTTCATATACATACATTTAGATATTTTACGTAGTTATTTTATTCTTAATCTAGATAGAGCCCTCGCCATTTCTTGCTCTTTGACCTTCATTACTACTTGGCTCCCTGGCCTTCAGACTTCTTCTCCTAATCTCTGAGCTCCACTCTTTTTTCTTCCACCTGTTTACTTTTCTATTCCATTGTTCTTTTTCTTTCTTAGGAAATCTTGTGTTTTAGTATTTCCGGTCGTCATTTTTGTGCTACCACCTACTTTCTTTATTAATGTCATTTCCTTTTATTCCCCATATTTCTTTCGTCCGTTTAGCTAGTTCTTTCCATTATGTCAAATAACGTTATGTGTTTCTTCTCTCCGGCATAACTCACATATTCTTTTTCTGCTCCTATTACACCCTTTAGATATATTGCACCTGTTCTTATCCATACAATTCCCTCCCTTTCTCCTTTATTGCATTGATCTTCAGATTTCTCCACTCCACTCCGTTTTAATTTATCTGTAAATGTGATATTTTCCTCTCCCAACTACCCCATTTCTCTAGCTTGAACACCCCATATCTCTTGTTTACCTATGTCCTCCATTCTAGTTCTCACCTAACAGAAACCTTCCACGTTTCTCCACATGTCTTTCATCCCTACTTTTTTCATTTTTGCTTGCACCCCATCCCTTTTTATTCTTCATATCCTTGTTTTATGAAGAATACAGAAAGGATGATCTCCAAAGCATAGTTTTTATGAAGTGGAAACATAGAGTTCACATCAAAAACACATTAGGTAGTTGAATGCACTGTAGATGGACTTCTGGAGAAGGTTAGCCAGAATCTTCAGAAAAGACAAAATAGGAACACGGAAATACGACTAGTGCAAGTAGAAGAATATACTTGTTACAATTGAAAGCAAAAGGCCGCAGTGGTGCGGTCATGTACGTAGAATGGAAGAAGAAATAACCAATATCGTGTCACAGTGCGAAATTAAGAGAAACAGACGTCGAGGACGTGCAATTACCTGGCTACAAAATACACATATGTCAATGGAGAAATTTGGTAATGATAGGGGTAAATGGCGCAGTACTACACAAAACAATTACGAGTTCTGTATGGCAGTATTTAATTTACAAATGTACTTTCTTTACATGGTCATATAAGTGAATTTAAATTTGTGTTGTAATATTGTTGTGCTGAAGGCAAACCTCCGTAATAACGAAATTTCCCAGTTACTAATATCCGAATATGCATCGCTTTAATATTTTTTACCCTATATTTCTATATATCTATATTTACCACAATTTTACCAGCCGTTCCATTAATATACAATGTCTACTTGTTCTTCCCAGTTCCTTCATTGCCACTTCTCCCAGTGCTGATTGAGGTAGCTCCAGTATTTCTTAATAAAATGACCTAAATATTTGCTTTTATTTTCTCATGTTCTGGGCTTCTCCATACTTCAATTGCATGCAGCATTTTTGCTTCTGCCACCGCTTTATACACCTGCTCTGGCCATGCTAGCATAATAATCTTTCACTGGATTTTATGATTTTATGTTATCGAGAATAAAAACCATTCGACCATATCAGTCTCCTGTATAGTATATCCTAGAATGGGTGACATCACACTTAAGGTGTTACAAGCAATAAGGGGCAATAACTCCATCTGGTTTGGCAGGTATTTTATCAGATTGAGTGCACTCCACGTGGATAATAAATTATACTACCTATGATTGACTGCAGCCAGACATTCATCCAACATTATCAGATATAACAGTGACAATTGTCCTCCGCTTTGGCTATTGAAGGCTGGGTGTTAGTGGCGCTGACATCAGCAATATCTTCAACGATGTCCAAGCAGGCAGTTTTGCACGCATTGTGTAAACAATGTCATCGAAAATGTAGGTATATTATCAGGCATGTTTTTGTTTATTTACCTATCACCTACATATATGTAGATACATTTTCTAACACCCACTATAATAAATTTGAAAAAAAATGTTAAGCAAGCAGAATTTAGTAAATGCACTGCGGGCAAAAGCGGCATAACGCTTGGGCAAAAGTTGTTGGAATTTATTTATACACAATTATACATGCAAGAAGACTTTCTGAGGTATCTTATTATGCATTTAGTTGATCGTTGCTTAAACATACTCTCATGTATTCTAAACCGTGATGACAGTAATAAGAAAAGAAAGAAAAATAAGTGGAACAAAGTATGCACATTAAAAATGTATACTACAGTGATTAATTTGCATAAGCAAAATGCAATTAATTACTTTGTCATACGAGACATAGATGTCCAAATATAACATGTTTATGTATGGATTTAAATATTACACTGACCCCAGCTAGTGTATTTCCTTTGTACTGATCAGTTATATTTTATTTGAAGTAAATCCTAAATTGTTGTGTTTCCTTTACTTGGATCAGTATTTCTTCATGGCATAGGCTTTCAAGTGCCTGTTACGCCTTCAAAGTCCTCCAGCCATTGTTTCCTGGGTCTACCCATCGATCTCCTACCTTTAGGATGATATTGCACTATTTGTTTAGGAAGTCTGATCTTTGGCATTGCTTCAACATGTTCCTTTCATTTTTGTTTGAAATCCTTTAACCTTTCATTTATATCAAAATGTCTAAACCTTCTATTATACTTTCATTTTTTTACGTCTCTCTTCGTACAGCCCTTCACACTTCTTTAGGATTTCATTTCTGAAGCCTATATTTTACTCTGTTGCTTTTTAGTTAATGTCCAAGTCTCAATTCTATATGCTATTATAGGTGGAGCCATAACTTCGTAAAACTTTAATTTTATTTCTTTACGTATTTCATTTCTATATGTTCTACTAATTGTTCCTCACACTCTTTGAAATTTGGATACTTTATTGTGCACCTCATATGCCTTATCATAAGTAACATCAGTTCCCAAGTAGGTAGTTAAAATGGTTCACGTGTTCTACACAACGGTTATTCAAAGCTATTTTTGTGTTAATTGGTTCTTTCCCAATGAATGCCATTACCTTTTTTTATAAAATACATTTTCGTATTATCACTAAGTTCATAAGGTTTAAAAATATATTTTTGCAGGACAGACTCGCTATTTTGTATAACCAAATGGTTGTCAAACAATGAAATATTTAAAAAGTTTTTGTTTAAGGAAGTAAAAGCTACATTCATTGGTTGCTTCCATTTTCTCACTATATCGTCGATATAAATACTAAAAAGTATAGGTGATAAAGCACACTCTTGTCTGACACCCTGATTAGTAACAATTTTTGCGGAAATTTTACCATTGGTCCTCACATTGCATCAGTATGTAAGTAGTAATTTGAAAAGGCAGTAAGACTCAGTACCTCTTACTCAGCTCCTATCTATTACCCCGCCAAATAGCGGCCCAACACGAAGTTGGACAGCCTTACATAACAGAAGCAAATAGAAGCGTGAGGGGTTCACCATTAGCCGACTGACTCACTGCTGCTATCAACACCCAGGTGTGATATCGCTGTAATTGCAGGATATACTACACTTGTTGCCAAGATGCCACCACTCAAAAGAGCACAGGAGAAGCAAAGCAGCAAACAACGGATGAACCGCAGCTAACGCCCCGCTGCTAAACTTTCTAATAATTAACCCCCCGTTTCGTAGAACGATTATAATATGCCGGTTTACTTAACATAATTAGCTGTACTTCAACGTTAAGAGTGCAGCAAAAGATATAAAAGTTCCCTTTTACTCAGCTTACAATGCCTGCCGTACAGAAATCTTTCCCGCTTCTGTTAATTATATTTTACAGTAAACAGAAATCATTAAAAGTTTTACCAGGTTAATATTTTAACAGCCTTGCTCAAGTACGCTTTCGTTTTTTGCCCATTTCGATACAATAGTGGCACACTTCGCTGAGATTTTACAGCTACGCTTTAATTTCCACGTTTTAATGAAATACTTTACGTTGACTTTGTGCAGAACTTAATTGGTCTCATTTTTATTCTTCTGTGTTTGGTTTTTCTCCTGGCAGCGTACCACAGACTATTCTTAGCACGCGCACAGATTTTATTCAGCTAATGCTTGACACTAACAAGCATTAAAGTAAAGACACCCCTAACTCCAAGAGCTTCTTTTTTAATCTGTGTATCCATCAATAGGTACCTTAAAGTCCCTTAAAGAAATGCTCTCCCAAAGTTCTTACGTCGGAAATTGACTATCTGCTACTTGCAGGTAATGAACAAATATGAGGACAAGATAGTTCTAAATAATTTCCTGCATGGTAAATCTGATATTTGCTGGAAAACGCCATCAATAACAAAGAAACATTTCGGTGATCATATTATTACTCTCCCTACTAAGTGCTTAGAGCGGAAGAGTAAAATAATTTTTGAGGGTTCTTTATCAAATAAATGAATAAATGAAGCACTTACTAAGAAAAAGTCTGTCACTATATTGGTCAGTTTTATCTGCGAACAGGATAAATCCAAAACAAAATGTTTAAATATCAAACCTAAGTTCGGCATCTTACAAGGAAGCGACACAACGATTAAAAAAAGAGAGAGAAAAAGAGGAAGGGAGGGAGGTAGAGAGAGCTAGCTAAAGATAGGAGAGGGAGGTAAGTAGAGGGAAGAGAGATAGGGAGGGATAGAAGGGGAGGGGGAGAGAAGAACACAGTCCAGAACGCAATCCACTCTTTCCATGGAAAATTTTTCGAACATTTTTATTCACCCGAAAACGGCTAACAGTTTTGATTAGAATATCACAAGTTTAGAATATTTTCGTTACAAATGGAGAAGAACATTTTGAAATTTTTGTGAATAGTCTGTAGAGTCCTTATTATGATTCTTTGCATACCTGGTATACCGCAAGAGATGGACAAAATGTTACTGTAGAAAGAATAGTAATGTCGTTTAGGGTACAATTTCTTATGTAATTTTATTTTATATTAATTTTTTTTTTGGAGCTAACCATTTACGAGATATTGCTTCCTTTTATAATTTTTAAATACTTGCATATGCTTTTCTGAAACAGGAAGTCGTTATTTTATCGCTTTCTCTGGGTTATGTAAAGAGAACGGAATTGACCAGCTATTAAAAGATTATTTATCGCTTATGCTTATAATGCTTACTATATTCAATCTCGTTATACCTACAACAAAGTATGAAATAAAACACTTTCTGCAAATTTTTAGCTATTAACAAACTAAACTGTGTTATGTAACCACTATTTTCCCACTGATAAGTCGCGAATGTTCACACTAATTTGTTTAGCTATTTTGGAGGAAAGCACTTTAAAGAATATTTCTTGCCCTACACTGAACTGAAGCTTGAAATTTATTCACGATCGCGTGTATAGTGTTTCTTACAGGAGGAATAGAATCCCTACACACATGGCAAGAGGATTCGTGTTTGAAGTAACACATTCTTCTACAGATAAGTGACGCTCCATGTTTAGTTTATCGACATAAGCATGAGACTGGACATAATGCAAAAATAACTGAGACATAGCGCCAATGCACCTCCGAGTGGAAATTGGCCGTGTGAAGCAGAGTTCAAATTAGCCCTTTAGTGGTCGCGCGGGGTGTTGAGTACACTCCAGTCATTCTTATCGATGTATTATTACATAATGGATACAAGTGTACGTACCTTCATGATCTTTGGTAACTTTCTATAATCGCTTCACCCTTAGATCCGCACTTGATGTAAACACAATTGGTCAACAACAAACACGCGATACGCCAAAACCAAAGCACACCACAAAATATAGTACCTTAAATATTGGCGATTATCTTCGAGTTTTCAAGGTGTATGATAACACTAGTAGAGACTACTTGAACGTAACGACATTCGTAAAACTCCCGAGTAAAGATCGTTCTGTTACATCACAAACACGAGGCATGAGTCCACGTGGTGTTTGGTTAGTCACAGTTGATACGAGCACCAGGTTATCGCGGAGGGATACAAGGTGTGGATCTAAGGCTGGATGGAATATAGGAAGTAATGTACGAGCCTTGGGTAGACATAGAATCAATAATAGAAGCTCAAGTTCCAAGAAAATACGCAACAATATGCCTTGGGGTGTTGTCAACAACCCGCTCAATTGTTTGTTATTGTGCGCTGAGAAAGCTTACAGTTGTATTCCGTAGTAGCTGCTTGTCTCTTTCACTGCTTATGGTTAATTAAACAATGGATCCTTACGAAGTAGAGCAAGAAATAATGCGGAAGCTTCTGCAAGAGGTATTAGATGAGTAAAGACATAAAAGTTAAATCGCACTGTGGCCGATGTTTGACAACCATGTGTTTAAAGCGCATGATAAATGTATGTGAAATGTGATATGATAACGCACCCATTGCAGCCAGTGACACTGACTAAATTCATAAAACGTTTGTATAAATTGACAGAATAACTGTTTAGTGATATGTGTAATGGCTTAAATCGGCACTACAGAACAAAGAATACCACAAATATGAGTAAATAACTTTACCAAAGGTTGTAAGTAAACAGGAAACACTGTATGTGCTTCAAAAAAGTGATTCAGTGCTTTATTAATATAAAAAATACAATCTTATAAGGTGAGGTAGCATTCCGAAGTCATTTATTAAGTAAACACATTTATATTAATGATATGCTGCACAAATATGAAATTAGAGCCGCTTGAGTTTGGGGTGTCCGGAGCACGACTAGTAACGTTATGAAAACACGACTACATAATTAACGGAGGCAGGAGAATTTCCCCCTCTCATTAAATAATATCCCTGACTCACCAAAAAAGAATTCCTTCCCTACTAGGGAAGTATTTCTTTTTAGTGAAGGTATTACTGCTCTTTGAACTAGAAGAAGACACGGAACATTTGTATATGCAGACTACATGACACGAATGCGAGCTGTGAGTAAGCAAATGTATCACATCACAAGTAAGCTGCGAGACAAAACATTTTCAGGTTCATTAGTTTGGTGGATATTTAGGGTCACAATTCCAACAATTCTGCGCCAGCAATGACAATTGCAGCCTGCAGTATTCAGCTCAGTTTCTTGCAACTCACTGTTCCATTGTTCGTAGGCATGGATAAATTTGTGAGAAGAAAGTGGAAAGTTACAGAAAGTGATATGAATATTACACCTTCTCAGACAGCATTGGAAGTGACCTATGTTAGCGAAGAGTAAGTGCATTGCAGGAATTGGGGGGATGTCTTAGACCAAACAAAATTTGAAAAACGAAATCGCCCCTGACTTTCATCAAACAGTTTTGGGAGAGTTATATGCCTGTATTGCTCAGATGTGCAAAACCACGTCACTTCCAAAGACAGTGAAATGTATTGCTGCTGTTACTGCTACATTTTATGTACGAGAACACAACAATGCTAATCCACTGGTATCACTACCACTGTTGCCATTAATACAACACAAACTTAAGTCCCACCCACCCGTCATCAGAAAGTGTGATTCGAACACTGGTGTAAAGTCACAATAGCAGGCAAGGCAAGAGTGGAGGAGGGAAAGTCCGTGAGAGGTTACTTTACAGGGTGTTAGTGGTACAGGTGCAGATGTTTACATCAATATTTGCTTCATTTACAATTTTATGAGTAGTACATTTTCAGGTCGGTTAGTATATGTAGCACAGAAGGCATGGTATAAGGCATGAATGTCTCGTGATGATGAATGTCGTACCGGAACTGAGTTCCAATACTTTCTGCAAGCCTTGACCTCCCGCTACCTGGGCCTGTAGTGATTGGTTTGTGGCGAAACTGTTAGACGAAGAGAAGAAACAGCATATCGAAATGGATACACTTTAGGTAGGTACCATTATAAAAATATCTTCACGTATACCCCTAATATCCTGTATAACCATACTTTAGCAACAGTAGAGCAGTTTGTTACACGATAAGCATCCTTTCGCTGCGGTGGTATAGAGGGTAGATTCATTTTGGAGATTGCTTCTAAGCCTGCTCCAAAAATATTTCAATTAACTACTAATAGAAAATTGCCACTAATTATTCAGTGAGACATACAGTCTCCGAAATGTCCTCCGTGGTCTAGGGATAATATGCTGGCCTCTGGTTCGCGAGGTCACGGGCTCAACCCTGGCAGAGGACAACAAAGTTTTTGGTCGTAAAAAGCAGAAAAATTAAAATGGGTCATGATTTCGGCAGGTTTCACATTGACGAAACGATATTTTTAATCACGTTTTAACAAAGCCAAACGTTGAGGTAAATTACTATTACCAGCAATAATTTTCACTCAAATTTAAAATTAAGTAGAATTTTATTTCGGTTCTAAAATAAATATTGCTTAACCCGACTATATATACCTGCCTAGGAACCTTAGTTGGCCAAATTCATCCATTAAAGCGATTATCGCCAAGTAACAGGTTACTTAAATGTTTATTCTAAGAAACTTTTCCATTACTAGATGCAATAATATTAACCGGGCTTGTGGGCCGTGGTCTATTGGGTTCCTTCTTCCCAAACGTTTCGTCTGCGACTACGGCAGACATCTTCAGTGGCGGCGAGGTCGAAGTTTCCTAGTGGAGATCTCAGCACAGTCGGTGCTGAGATCTCCACTAGGAAACTTCGACCTCGCCGCCACTGAAGATGTCTGCCGTAGTCGCAGACGAAACGTTTGGGAAGAAGGAACCCAATAGACCACGGCCCACAAGCCCGGTTAATATTATTGCATCTAGTATTGACACCGTCCGTGAAAGCCTTAGAATTTTGATAAACTTTTCCATTGTTTGTGAATAGATAAAGCAAGTTGCCTACAAACAATAGAGAACAAAGCTAGTTGTTGGTGCTAACGTTATGTGCAGGATAACAGTGTATGGTGGAATCAACAGGTGCCGGAGATTTTGGTAATAAAGAACCCCTCTGGAGCAATGAAGAGGGTTTTGTGTATATGTGGAGAGCAATGGCTTCCACCTGCTATCTTCCGCCGGAAACAATAGCAGTCAAAAGGAAAAAAACAACGCGATAAAGTATTAGTGATGTTAGAAAGGATTCTTAACGGAAACAAGTATATCTCGAAAACTCCTTTACTTTGTAGAGCAATAACCTTTGAGGTTTTGAACATTAGCCAGCTGCGAACTTATGAAACTTGTACTAGTTGGGGCGTGATTGCAAAACTACCAAACTCCATATTCAGTGCCTAGATTCAAAGAGCACGTGGATTCGGTTCTGTGAACACGCATCAGAAATCAATGCCAATGTTAGAATCTAGATTTTTTACTTTCTCTACTATGTATAGTAAGTAGAGGAAGGATTGTACTCCACCCAAGAATTTGAAGTCGAAATTTCACCGGAAATATGTTTCGAGGCCCCCTGAATCTAAAAAAAAAAAAAAAAAGAAAAAGGCATTTAAGTTTAATGTATTTCAAGGATGCCACCCACAATTTGTGTCTAAATCTTTTTTTTTTTTTTTTTTTTTCGGTAGAGTGAACCATTTCGGTGGCTTTACGCATACAATGATTGAAAAAGAATATAGAAACCAATTTTCATATTGGGTACTGAAAAGTGATCGCAACGCCTATTGCTCTTGTATGAATACCAGATACTACTAATTACACTTTATCTTTGAAGCAGTTAGTGTAGTAGTAATGCTACAGCTAAATCACTGTTGCACATACTCAAAACGGACAACTGAACCGTTGAATAGAATCACAGCTCGAACTGTCACTGCAGCTCACTGTACTATACTCGACACTGTTCGTCGTTGCTGTCCGTTGAACACTTTGTAAATGTTTGTGTCTTACTGAGTGCTTAGCAGCCTCTTATCTTGGTCCCTCACACAACGGGTAGGGATCTGGAAAGTAGAACATTCTGGAAGGCAAATATTCTCTAGTGGCATGAAGCGAAAGCTGTGGAGCCTAGAAACGGCGCATTATAGTGATTGTTTTCGTACGGTCTATTGTCTGGTCAAGGGAACCGTTCATTGCAGGGGTTTGTACCCAGGTAATCAGCGACGACCGCGGTGACCTCGTACTCATAAGGCGTTTTAGGGATGAGTAAGAAAGACTTCCAAGTGCTGCCTTCGTGAATGTCGCTGAAATAGTCGGATGAAAAGTTACATTACCTCGCTAAAAGCATCGTCCCCATTGCATGTGACTACATTCTGTCAGAAGATTTATGAAAAAATCTTATCGTCCTCAGCCTGACTATTTGCGTACTTTCTGATATTGTGACAAATAACCACGTTAACATAGCTGTATTTGGGTTTCGGATATAAGTTGCTTTTCTCCGTTATGGGCTTAGACATTTTAGGAATTTGGTTGAAGACGGTGAGTGTTGAGTAAGGCGAAGGTCTCGTTGGTGTAATTTGCTCGTGGATTTAATGTAAAAAAGAAAGCGTTTTACAGATTTTACTAGTCAGATTAGCAATCTTACACCTCGCGAATAGAATAAGAGTTTTAGGCCTTAGACTTACATTATGTAAACGTCTTTGAGCATTTGGTATTAGTATTCCATTCAATAAGGGTGTGCTGAAGAACTATCAGACAGTGACAATTTGACATCTCGAGGAATACACCACCAGTGCAACAAAATGGCAAATCAGTTCGGTTACTTTTCTATCACTTTGTTATATCCTAAAATGTTATCACTTACAGTTTTCTTCTCTGTTAAGCCTTTAGTGCTATCACAATTCACAAATTTTACTTCCGTACCTTGCTCAGTCCTTTCTTTACATACTCTGTCGCTCATACATTCACTACGGTGCTGCAATCACTCGACACCCGTTAGAATCTTCTTAACACCCACACGAAGTAAAACACACACACACGCGCGCGCGCAGACCTATCTCACACTCACCGACTCATGTCTGTAACCATAAGCTCACTCACAGTTGCTTTTTGGCCTCCTTTTGTAACGAGGCTGACGTCACGCGGATCTTTCTCGATCTCCATGAACACGGCACCAGTTACGCAGCGGGATCTTTCTCGAAGACTCAGAAGAAAATCCCCTTTTTGTGTAGCAGCCTCGATTGTTAGTAACATACATAGAGACGGACGCGCGAAGCATTCTGACATAGAACACCTCTTCCCGCCGCTCGCTGGCCCGGCATGTGGGGTGAATCAATCCTTTGCTTTGCGCCGCACCCGTCGTCACAATTATATCTAGAGAACTTTCAGGTTTGACTTTTCGTCCTACTACAGTTGTGTAAACATTGGAAATCCCGAGTACTACACGGGTGAGCAGTGCAGAGTGGGAGAGTACTCGTCTAGATAGGTGTAGCACTCCGGTAGGAGTGAAATCTCCGGTAACCCTCCTTCCCATACCTTGAATCGCTGATTCCATCCCGTGGGCCTACGTCTAGTCTGCGAGTGCCTCAGCTTAATATATACATGGGTGATAGTGAACCTGTTTTTTGTTTACCAATTATAAAAGCATTCGTCGTAACCACGAACGACGTGAGTACGTCGTGATTTGACACTTACATTCCGTCAGCTGGGATTTATTCCAACCTCTGAAACGCAGCGATATTCTCATTCTACTCTTGCC
Source organism: Tenodera sinensis (assembly GCA_030765045.1). Classification (NCBI taxonomy): domain Eukaryota; kingdom Metazoa; phylum Arthropoda; class Insecta; order Mantodea; family Mantidae; genus Tenodera; species Tenodera sinensis. The sequence goes on along the minus strand of CM060963.1, from coordinate 67,836,856 downwards.
TTCTTACTTACCATCCTTGGTTTAATTTATTAACTTCGAACCTCTCTCTCTCTCTCTCTCTCTCTCTCTCTCTCTCTCTCTCTCTTCCCTTCTTTTATCTTCTCCCAAACTTTCTTCTTGTTCAGCGTTCTCTACCTCTTTTTTGTGCTTAGTACATTCCATGTTATATTCTCTGAATTGCTGCACTATATTCTTTGTGTCTGATGCCTTCGAAATTACACTCTCTCACATGGTAAAAGAATGGTAACATATTAAGCCTCTCGAAATGTTATATCTATAGAGTAAAGCTTCACAGAAATATTGATTCCGTTACTGAAATGAAAAAAAGAACATAAGATAGCATATCTTGACTAATTAGTTCCTCATTGGAATCTCCCGTTTTGGGAATGTTAAAGGAGCAACCCCGGTTCCTAAACAAGGTAGAGGCTACTTGGAAAGTGCCGAAGGGAGAAGAGATAAAAGGGGAGAGTAGCTTGTCGAGTCCATCTACATTATGCCAAAGAGGGTTATTGTAGCTGTCATTGGCCCTAGTCACATCAACAAAGGTGCAACTGTAGCTCTGGAATTACTCAAATGTTGCTGCGGACGGGCGGTTTTGGGTTTCACCAAACATTTACGTTTGAGCAACAAAAATCACCAAGTATATATTGCACATCATACGTAATCTACACTTAGATCTTAATATGCAAAAACAATATATCTATATAGCGTTTCACTCTTAGAAGACAGTATGGAGTTAAATGGGACATCTCTGTCTCTATCTAGCGCATACAAGTTGCCATTAGCCGCGTCCTTTTCTACCCTCGCTCTGTTGCCAGATTCCTAATAGCACGGTATAAATATTCATTTGTTATAAATTTCAGGTTTGAACACATTATCCTATGCAGAATTTTTTTCTCTATCAGGTTATATCCTTTTCAGAGTCATTATACATTTCTATAGGCCCAAATTTCTTCAGAAAACGTTTTTTTCAATAGAAGTCCGATATTTGCTGTTTCTACACTCATCACGCACTAACTAACAAACTAACTGCTAGAATGCATCTATAGTTTTTTCACTATAGAGTAAACTATAGTGCTACTACCTGCCTACTTTGAATTCTCTATGTTTACCCAGTTAAGTGTTATAATTTTTTTAATTAAATGTTTTCGGAAAATTTTATATATGTGCACTGCAAAAGTTACGCAGTGTGAAACTTTTTTGTTATTGAGTTTACATCAGGGAACCAGCGAGAACAAATGTTGAGGAAGGTTGGAGAAAGTTTTTAAAATAAACCAAAAGGCAGTAACCTCTTTCTTTTATCCAGTAGGGCAAACAAAAGGTATTCATCTATTCAGCGTCAGGCCTGACACAGAAGATAGTATAAGGAGCAGCACTAACATTAGTTCGAAAGAAGCCGTGTGTGTAACTGTGAGCTGTTATTGCGTTATTTGTTTAATATTTTTGTAAATATTTGTAGTTATGGAGGGTGAAGCTAGGAAGGGACGATATGTTGGTAAATAAAGAAGTAAGGAACGCCAAATAATTATGAATGTGTTAGATTATTGTTGAAGTAAAATGCGTTTAAGGCAGTAAAAGAAACAGCTAAGACTGTTGAGTGTTCGGAAGCAGTAGTGTATAGGATTAAAAAGGAAGTAATGAAAGGACTTCTAAGAACGCCATCGAAAAAGAAAGCAAAAAGGGCGGGACTACACAAAACGCTAGGTTAACGCAATATGATTGAATAGTGCAAGGTGGAGTGCGGCGAATTGTTCATTCTTTACAGTTTGCAAATATTCCACCCACGCTGAATATAATTTTGTCACAGTTCAACTATGATGAGACCCTACCAAATTTCTCAAGGGCCACTCTGATTTGGGGTTCCAATATGAAAGAAAGGGTAACAAGTAGATATTAATAGAAAGAGACGATATCGATATCATCAGATGGCGACATAAATATCTAAAAGACGTAAAAGGTTTAGGGACCAGGGAAAATCAATTGTTTATACAGACGAGTCATTTGTAAACTTATGTCATACAGTAACAAAGGCGTGGAGGGATACCAAAGTTAAAAGTGCCCGTCTCGTCAAGCAGCAATTGAAGGACTAAGTACAGGACTCAGGCTACCTCGAGTCGCTCGCGGAGAAAGATTCGCAACTAGTACATGTTGCAACACTGCCCTCCATTTAACGTGTACTGTCTTTTAAGGATGAGACGCGCTTTATTACACGAGATAATAATGGTAGCATTTAAGATGGAAGTACATTTTATGAAACGAGCGGTAGCGAATTTCATAATATCCATTTTAGTTGCTGCCATTATACTCAAGTTTCGCCCGCCTGCTTATGCTGGTCAATGTGTATAAATAGTTATAAAATGGTTTTATTCTACGCTGCATGTTACATGGTGCCCGACATTTTAATCGTGTATTTGTTTTTCGAGTGTATACATGAGAAACGATATTTGCGCTTTCAATGACAACATTATTGATTTATGTTCACTTTGACACATAGCGTGTACATGCAATAACTTTTAAAAGAAATAGACTTTCAAAAACGAGAAGTCAAATTGAATTTGTTAAAATATTATTCACAATAGTAACATTAATTTCTAAATAAAGACCAGTCTTATTTCATAAATGGGAATCCATATTTTTGCTTTCAGCAGCATGGGAATGTGCGAAGGCGGCAAAAAAGGAGTGCCACATGTGGTCTTTTGGTTGGCGGTTAGCAGTATCACTAGGAACAGCTGCACCTAGAAGCCGAAATTGTGAACGCCATAATTATGGACATAATACTGCATCACATGGCAGAATTAAATAATCAGGAAATGTTAAAATCGTTACATGTATAAAGGTACAAAATCTGGAAGGATTAGTTACGGTTAAAATTGTCAAAAGGCACGAAATGTTACAGATAAATCATTAGGGGCAAGCGTCAGGTAGTCAAGCGAGGCCTGGTACTTACAGTTTTCCTGGAAATCGCTTAGTGCAGGTGTTGAGCAGGAAAACAAGGGATGGCCGTGGATACTTCTTCGAAACCCGTCGTAGGGGTAATTAAGGGGGTGAAAGACATAGCGTCATGACGCACAGACACTTGCCTTCCAGAACCCGGAGAGAGCGAGTCGGTGAGACACTTGCCTTCCAGATCGCGAGCAAGTTAGTCAGTTAGACCTACCTTCCGGACCTCGAGTGTGAGGACACACTACAGTTTCGAGTAACAATCTTCGGTCTTAGTAAAGACACACTAAAGACGTAACAAAATTCTAATAGCGATCGGCAATTCTATAACGTTACTTGATCGTAAATAAGTGTTTTAAGGAGAGTTCCGGCTTTTATTGCAAATACTCACGCATACCCTGAGGTTAAGATCCATGTCGAGCAGTCCGGATCAGAAATCAACTGAGAGCAGCATTCCGCGTAGGATAGCGGAATTGAGGAGCGGGTAAGCCCGCATCAAACTTTGATTGGTGTGTAGAAGTGTCGCTAGGAACAAGTGCACCTTGATTGGTGGATAGTAGTGTGGTTATGAACGGGTACACCTTTGATTGGTTAATAACAGTATTGTTATGAAGAGTAAAATAAGTAGTTTGTTGTTTAAAGACGCTATAAATTGCCACGCTCACATCAGCGTCGCCGGTGTGCCGGAATTGTGGCCAGCAGTTCTTTTACATGGCAGTAAATCTACAGACATTTTAGAAAGTACTTTAAAAAAACTATAATCATTTAATATTTACCTTAACAGCACCGGCATAGACTTAATGTTTTTGTCTTGCAATTTTCGAGTATGTATTAGATTCCATTAAGGTAAAGTACATCGCTGGAAATTTTCTTTCTTGAAGACCTAACTTCTGACGTTAAGAACTCCTGGCTAATCCCTGGCATTGTGCCAATAATTTATGCCTGCCTCATAAATAAAATACTGCCCAAAATCAGAGTGGCTATAATTCAGTGCAAAATACGGTCTCTATTTTCTGACAGAAAATTTGATTGTCTACTATGCAATTTGACAATTCTGTTAAAAATCAAGTGATTGTACCTCTCCAGCAATGAAAATGACAGTTAAAGGTTTCAGGATAATGTAATGTAAATATGCATAATTGATCATAGTGCTGATGGTATCTTATTCAATATGCAAGACATTTCCATACATAATTAATTTAGGTCGTTCAAGAAATTTCAACTATGATGGAAATTTACCGAGACAAATGAAGAAAGTATATATAGTCTATAATACCTGATGCCAAGTTACTTTTTCAACAGGGTTTGAGACCTGATCTTACACAAGATAAAATTAAACGCGTAAATTGTGAACCTAACCACTTACCACTCTTTCTAGGGAAGCACGTGAATTCCTACATAAAGGTACCCCTTGGTGATATTTTTAAATAATGTAGTTTTTATCGAAATGTTTTCAAGGTTTTTACAAACTGTCTACCTAAATTATAAGTGCTTTTTTAATTTCATGCAGCTATATTTAGCAATTAAAAAATAAAACAATTTTAGCTTTATTATTGGGAATAATGTGTTGCATACCATGTAGAAATTATTATTTTCAAAATATAAAATTACTACATATTAACGTACAAAACTGCCTTTCCCTCTTCTTATTGTTTCGGAATAAATTTCCTTCAAATATAATGTATAATATTTTCCCATTGTTGTCCAATTAACTGTATATCTTGCAATGAACAAGTGTAAAAAACAAAAAGACAAAAAAAAAAAAAAAAACAAACAAACAAAAAAAAACAGGTGGTTTTCTTAGACGATAAGCTTAAGCAGAACCAGTTTTAAGATCTGGTTTGTTTGACAACTTTGAAATTCCGTTCTCTTTATAGGACCTGCAGAGAGAAAGAGAGAGAATAGGAATAACTATTTCACAATATTTCGGAAACGTTTAATTCCCCAAAATACTGATTTCTTGTACAGTAAATTGCTGTGTTCCCTTACGGTATTCCTTTTAAACAAAAGTAATTCACAATAAAGGGCACTTTAGAGACTATTGCCAGAAAATTAAAAATGTTGGAGCATTTCACTTGTGAAAATATCTTAAACACATCGTAATTTCGTGAATTAGTGAGTAAGGTTTAAGGGATTTATTTCATTTTTATTTTATTTGAAACCTTAGTAAGTCAACTTTGCAAGATGTTGAATTTAAATATGAAGTTTCGTACTTAACTACGTTTTCGTTTTTGAGTACATGAATTTTTCCTTTATTAGCCTCTTTCTATATATGCCATATTCATTGAAGGTCACAGCTATTGTATTCTTAAAAGTTGTTTTTTAATTCTTTTTAGTCGTTTACTTAGAATACCAACAAACACCATCCTGCAGTTTGTGCTACTTCTTTCCTCCATAGAAAAGGAAATATTTTTCAGTTGGCTTAGTTATACGTTATTAACTCAATTCCGAGGTTTCATCCCTTACCAAGCCTTAAATTCCAGCTTCTGTCTTTGCATTTTTCTCTCTCCCGCATTATGTCAGAATATGACGCACATCTTCCCTCCAGGCATCCCACACACCCTTGTTTACCTCTCCCCTCTTTCTTTTGCGTCAACCCTTTTATCGCTCTTCCCCTATCCAAACCATTCCTTCACTCCATTGTAATCGACGTATATCTTCCTCCTCCTCTTCTTCCTCCTCCTCCTTTTCAGACGGCTATAAAATGTCGATGAGGTTTATCTGCTAAAATGGGAATTGTTTGTTTTCCGATTGTCTTCCTATCCAAGCCCTTAATTCTCTCCAGAAGCTAGTCTTACTCTTCATTCCAATACTCAATGCATTTAGGATTTGATATCAACTGCTGCAAGCAAGCTCTCCGGAGATTACTTGTCTCTCCAATGTTATCTGTTCAGAAGATGTTTCGCTAAACGCTTGTCGCAGATGTGCCTTTGCTTTTTAAGTAAAGACAATTCTATAACATAGGGTACAGCATGAGAATTTGCATTTGTACTATAACAAGAAGCTGTTAGCTCAGTTGAATAAATTGAACTCAGAACTGCAAGGTGTGGCAAGTCTATGATTGAATTTAGCCTGGAGCCACCCGCCATTAAGTTTTGCGAGAGCCATAATTCACTTCTGTCACGCCCAGTTCTGACGCTCTACCTGGTTCACCCTAAATTAATGTTTGTCCTCGCTTTCCTTCGTTTCTGAGGCTGAAACCGATCTGTCTATAGACGAATGTTGAAGTGCTAGTCCTTTGACATTTTGAGGAGTAATCCAGGAGCTGACGTGAACCGCCGTTACTAAGCACGCCTTCCAACTACAAAGATGAACAGGTCTTCTGAGAACATTCCCAGAAGGTTCAAGTTGTGACTTAGAAATGGCCATGGAATAGCCTGTTTGTGTCCGTCGCTGGATACTAACTGTTGGCGAGTTTAAACGCCATAGGAGCGATTGACCCTCAGACTGAAAGAAGAGGTGAGGGATTGCAGCTAATTACGTAAAGGTCTCCAAAGAGGCAAAACTAATATTTGTCCTCCCTTTCCTTGCTACTGAGATTGAAACCAACCTATGCCCATAGATGAATGTTGAAGAGCATTACATCAGCTTTAAACGAGTTAGACCTACCCGGGGGTTAATATGAACTGTCGTTATGAAACATCACTTCCAACAAATCAGATGAAATGTTTCTGCACTCCTCCCCTTTCTCCGGTCACCTAGGCCTGATCTCTATCTGTGTGTATGTGTATATGTGTATGTGCGTGTGTGATGTATTCGTATTCAAACCAATAATAGATGGGATCGCCCAGAGCTGGAGTGGATTAAAGCTGACGAATTTCTGCCAATATTAAATAAAGAAAGCACTACAGGAACCATTACTTCCCTCCAACTTCGGGGTCAAAGGATCCAGTGGAGAGACACCATCACCTATCTGGGAGTTAAATTAGACAAGAGTCTAACATTCCGAGGTCATATTAGAGACCTATCAGCGCGGTCGCAGGGGGTTATTGCCTCACTGTACCCTATGCTGAAATCTGAGATGCCAGTCCGCCTGAAACTACACCTATTCAGAGCCCTAATTATCCCCCTCATGCTTTACGCCTGTGAAGTGTGGGGCATGGCAGCGGGTAGTTAGCTCCTGTGGCTCCAGAGGGCGCAGAACAGAGGACTTCGGTCCATCTACTCTGTCCCCTTATCCTTCCCCGTGAGACTACTTCACGAAGCCTCATCTCTTCCATACGTGGAGGATGAAATTAGGCGCCGGGCAGCAAAATTGTACGCCAAATTACCCAACCACCAAAGCGTCCTGGTTAGATCTCTAGGTGATTATGACCCCACAACACGCCGCTTCAGGTCGTATAGGGTTCCCCGCATGGCTTGCGGGTATATCCCATAACAAAGTAGTTTACCCATCAGCAGCAAAAGCTAAACTACAAAATAATCCTAACAAAGAGCTATTCGGTTCAAAAATTCAACCCACCATCAAAATTCAAAATTTAAAAGATCGAAAGATCTTAAAACTTGTTTAAACACTCTTTATCTCCACAGAATGCAAACATTGCTGACTTCTGTGAGTCATCAGCTAAGGGGCAAAATAGCCTCCTTATTATATAAGCCTTAACCTAAATTCAAAAACAGCACCCTTAACCACCCTTTACCAAAAATTCTACCTGCTGTTAAACCCTATTAAGGGTAGGTACGCAGAAAAATATCGTCGGGCTGAACCACAGCCTGCCAGTATGTCGTCGTCGTCATTACTTCCCACCGTTTCTGAGTGCACGATTATTGGTCACTCCTTCATTTCCAATTTGCTATTGTATAATACCAGTATATAGAATTTAGTGATTTGTTATAAAAGGGGCAAATAATTTACCACTCATTTTAGGTCTTCGTCAATTGTTAAAACATTACGAGGGTGAAATTGTGAGGTGAGTAATTTGCGTAATATACTAGGTGAGCAAATTTTCTCCATGAATTACACTTTGCAGGCTCGTGACATTAATAGCACTAATTTTTTGTTGAATTAGGTTGGGTTTTCTTACACAGTGAATACTTGATTTCGACCCAGTTTGATTTTGTTAATGCAGGTCGCGCCTTACTTCTTGACGAATGAAAATTTTATATGAAAGGTTGGATGCGAGTCACTACTCAGCTTTTGCGGGAATGCTGACATCGAAAGAGAGCGGAGATACAGTCTGCAGTGAGATGACGCACATCCTTTTGAGCTGAAGTAGTACAGCACTACAAATCAATTTATCACACTTCCACTAATATCAGCCACACGTATTATACACTGTACCTCTATAACTGTTTCCACTTAACTTTATTGCATTTCTTCTATTCCCGACATTTCTCCCTCGTCTTCTTCCTCATCTGAATTACTGTTATCTTCGTTTCATGCATACATCTGTACTGCACAAAACTTTTGCAGTCGACTGTATACACAAACGTGATAGAGGAAAACAGAGGTGTCTGTTATCGTAGCATAAACATATGCTGACTTGTTTATTAAGGGTAGTGTGACGTCATGGAAGGTCGTCACTTCGAGATATCGACTGGCCTTCCCTTAGAGAGGTGTACAGCCGTCAGGTTGGTAAGCGCAACCCCTCTCGCCCCCCCTCCCCGCCCCGCTACGCCCCGCACTCAGTATAAAAAACCGGCTGCCAGACCAGTCGCTACTTGGTAGACAAAGTCCTGGACCAACAGGTACAGCCTATAGACGCTGTACGCACCTTGTTCCACACTGTGGTCAAGGTGGAGCGCTTCTATGGGCAAGATGGCCCAGCCCAGTGCCGTAGGTGCATGGGCTTTCACCACTCCAGCCAACCATGCGAACGAAAGCTTGCATGCTTACGCTGTGCAGGGGAGCACCTTGTCGCAAATTGCGACAAAGAGGAAAAAGAGTGTGCCAATTGCCACAAACCCCATGTAAGTGTGTACAAGGGGTGTGAAGTGCGGCAAAAAATCATTGACAGCCGCCGCCGTCCAAAAAATGTGGCACCAGTCCGAGCAGGGGTGAGCTTTGCCGCCGCCTTTCAAGAGGCTGAGCAAATTGTGCAGCAAGTTGAACATGCACAAACCACACCTGCACAGGCACAAACTGTGCAAACTACACTAGACACCAGTGTGAAAGAGAGTGTAGCTCCACCTCTCCGCCCCTCTCGAGAAAAGCGAGAGAGGAAACCAAGACAGACTGAAAGACAACAGTCAGCTCTACTTGAGCAAATGACTACGTCTGACGCAGTCACCGTCACTGCCGAGGTACCCACCCCGGCCCCAACCCAACGTGCCCAACCGGCACACACCACTCCGTTGGCCCCATTGACCCCACTCGGAGGTGTTATATCCTCGCCAGACCTCGAGGAATTCAGAACCCTGTCCAACTGGTTCGGGGATATGATCAAACGGACACTTCCCATTTTGAGGAGGTGTATGCAGACACTAACCAACGGCAATGTTGACGTCCTACAAAAACACCAGATCCTGCTGCAAACACTGGACGCCATCGGCCGTTGGAGTGAGAAGTGGAGAATGGCTATTAGTCCGGAGAAAAGCTCCGCTCTCCTCCTTGGTAAGGTTCGCAATTGGCGGCCGGATCGGTGACTTCGGCTTAGGCGGAGAAATATCCCATGGGTAACCTCTGCCAAATATTTAGGCGTTCTCCTCGATCGCGGGCTAACATACGCCCCACACGTCCGCGCTAAGGCCAAAGTTGGTCACGCTGCGCTCAGACAGCTCTACCCTATCCTCAGATCTACTATGCCCAACCACCTTAAATTAAGGATTTACCGGGTCATCATTCCGCCAATGATCCTATATGGCTGTGAAGCCTGGGGATCAACAGCACCATCTCACATACTCAAACTACAGTCGGTGCAGAACAGGGCGTTACGAATGATCTTCAATACCGGACGTAGATTCCCGTCTCATATCCTTCATACCCAATCAGGACTTCCCTACATCGAGGACTTGGTAAAGGAGCGATCCCGAACCATGTACTCCAAAATTAACTCCCACACCAATCAGCTAGTACGGGTATTAGGTTAATATGACCACAGAGCACCTCGAAGAAGGAAATGTTACCGCTTACCCAAGGACGTCCTTGGATAAGGGTAATGCCACTCCCATCCTCCAACACATCATTACCCAACACCTATTCCTGCCCCCTTTCTGTATCCTGAATTAGGTATACAGAAAGCAACCTTTGCCCAGGACACAAACGCACGACAACACAAAGACAACCTCCCATATTGCACAGATAAAGTCGCATTAGCGGCTAGGTGCTGTGCAAACAAGACACACCGTACAGGAGAACCTGTACGACCTGATTACGGTTCTGGTTCTGGTTCAGTCGCTACTTCACTTCAGCGCTAAGCGCGCTGCCTTCAGTCTTCGTGGTTACTTCAGCGCTGCCTTCAGTCTTCGTAGTTACTTCAGCCCTGCCTTCAGTCTTCGTCGAGTAGTCGAGCTCCGTTAGGCGCTGCCATCAGTTGTCTTCGTCAGCCAAAGTATAGTCAGTTTTGACCAAGCGTATTGTATGAGCCTTACACACTATGGTTTGATCTTCATCGAGCTGAGGCGCTCAGCATTAGTATCTTACATACTTTCCTACATGTTCGTCTGTAATGAGCCGATAGGCTTAGCAATTTTTCAATTCTACTAACATTACTCGGCAAGCTCTTCTTCATCGAGCCAAGTGGTTCACCAACAGTGACATCAGCACGCATCGAAGTCAACAGGGTCATGCTTCAGGCCTCTTGCTTGTCAAAGGGGGCAAGCAAGTGAGCGACTTTTCTCCGTAGAGAAGCAACGTTGGCATTCACCACCATTTCTTCGAAATGTATGCTATTTCAGGCATACACTGGACATACGCGGACTTAAGCAGGAACGACGCGTTTATTCTTCATGGCTGATATGCAGGAATGTGCCACAGCCCGTGTGCATGTTCATTTCAATATGATTGGAGAAGGACCTGTTCCATAGCACACCAGACATTTGGGTGAGACAAACAGTTCTGTATTTCATTTAGATGTATGTATTCAGTGTTTTAGGACTTTTATGCTAAAGAAGGGTAGGTGATCTTTTGTATCACGGTTAATGTAGCCTAAACGGCAATGGTTATAATTCCGACTAGCACAATCAACTGAGTGTGGTTAAAAGGGATGACTTTTGGGTGCCAAGTTATATTGGTGAGTCAGGCCCATTCTGCCAGTGTTGCTCAGGAAGTCAAATAGTCAGGAAGAAATTATTAGTTAGTGCAAAGAATAGTTTACATTTATGTCTACATATTTTATGTAACTGTGCTTATTTTTATTACATTTTCGTAATATATATATATATAATTTCATCATTCACCATACTTTGAATGTTCTTATCTATATTCTTGTTACTTAACACCGTCAGTGTTAAGTCTTGTATTTATTTATGTTTTCAGAATGTATTCAAGAAAAAGGCATTTGGTATTATACGTAACCACAATACACCCCACCGATCCATTCCCAACACGATTCCGCAAATAGATGTCCACTCACTCTCGCTAAGCCAAGTCAAGTGGGGTAGCAGAAAAAGCATGGGGCTAGGCTTAGCAAGTGTCAAGTCAAGTAATGGTAGCAGATAGTTAAAGAAGGAGAGAGTGGCTTGCGAGAGTAGGCAAGCTCACTGGATTTCTGTTCAAGGTCATTCGTTAAGAACAAACGCGCAACATATACACTCCGTTCATAAATATCCGATACCTTCGTTAGCGTTACTTTTAGAAAGGAATGCCTTTCGTGTGTATGCGTGTGCACATGTAGGTTTTGAAAAGCGTTGTTTCTCAACGCTTATACATAGGTAGGTATAATATTTCCAAAAAGGTTTCCTCTAGGGTGGATTTAAAAGAGAGTTTATATTCATAGCTTCCAGTTTTAATTTCGTTTTGTTGAATATTCATACTAGATAACTTTTGGCACATTAGTGTGAATGTGTACGATAATGACTTCCAGCTCAAAGGGAAAATTGGAGGCTTAAAATACTTCGAAATTGGTTTATTGGAAGGGGCTTCTATATTATGTTCATATCACTACAGTATTCCTGACGGCTGAAATTTTGGCATCAAAGTATTTTTGGCATATACTTTATAAAAATACTACATTTGGATTTAGAACCTGTAAAAGAACCTCTGCTACCCTTGTTTTCAATTTCTACTTGCTACCGCTGTTTCAAAATCGACAAACTTTGGCCTGCATTTTGCCTGTATTGACTGGAGGAGGAAACAGAATCCCTTATTTAGACTAATAATAAAATTTTATTATAGCACGTGATGAAAATGACAGGTTTAGAATTGAAAATCTACCGTAGGCTACGCTAGTTTTCCTGATAGAATTTTTGGTCAGTTGAGAACCTTCTCATGTTGCCTGTACGTTAGGTGTGTTGCATACCTAACGGGCGTTACTTCATATAGATCGCGTTGTTAACGTTATGTGGTCGTGTTTTACGGCGGCACAGTGGCCGACTGTTTAGACCGTTCGCCTACCACATAGGCGGTCCGGATTCGATCCTAGGGACCCGCATGTGGTATTGTGGTGGACGAAGCGGCGTCCGGGCGGGTTTTCTACGGGTTCTCTCGCCATTCCTTCCACCAATTACTATACAATCACCTCTCCATTCATCGATTTCGCCTACATTTCATCCTTTTCCTCACTCTCATACCTGAAACTTGGCTGACTATTCGCTTCCAGGTCTTCACTCTGTCCGGTCCGTAGGTTGCTGTGCTCCCCGACAGGCACCGGCTTGTAAGTCCTATGGGGTAAGTACCATATAAGGGCAGAGTAAGCAGCTAAAGAAGAAGAAGAAGAAAAGGTCGTGTTTTACTAGATTCCTCTAGAAACCTGAGTCGTTGAACTTCGAAACTTCTCGAAACCGAGAGAGGGTTTATAAAGGGACGTTTAACCTACGGGATGTCTTCAAAAACATTTGAATGCTTACTAAATATACTAGACTTCAGATCGAAGATCCTGACAGTGGTGAAGAGAAATGTTCTATTGAACGGAAAAGTACAATTTTTATTTTCATCACAATTGCAAAAGTCGTGATCAGTTTTTTGTGATCATTATGTTTGAATGTTTCATTAAATTTCTTAATTTGTTTTATTTTGTATCAATGCTATCTTTTTCCTATCAGTGCTACCAACACCACCACTTACTGCGTCATTTATGGAGTGTACCAAAACTGCTGAACCGTACTTAGCTTAGGTGGAGGCAACTCTGGGCAGGTTGCAATGAGTTTCACTATATCATATAGTATATAGCAATTTTATACATTAGTTTCATACTTCATTTTCAAGTCCTTATGGGAAAATGTTACTGCTTGATAAACTGAAGCAACCACATTCTTCAGCTAAGAAACTTGGCGAAATTATTGGATACCTCACATACTCTTACATTTTAGCCCCTTTTAAACATTTTGCAATCCAGACCAACCTTTGAATGTTATAATTTGGATGCGAAAAAATGCTTAGGTCAACCATTACAGCCTTATTTTCAACCATTATATCCGTGCCAGTACTAACACGGCACGGTATAGGAAGTGTAAATGAAATTGTCGGTCAAGGGTAATTTTTATATCTAGATAATTAATTCAAAAACAGATATATTTATCGTCTTCATTTTAAGATCTTAAGATACTGTGACAAACAACAAAAATCTGCCTTGTTGCTTTTGTATCACTTTATCATTTTTATAAATTTTACCACAAATACAGTTTCTTCTCATTTAACAATCTTCAGCCTTTTGGGCTATCACAACTCACTATTTTCACTTCTAATAACCTTGCTCAGTTATTTTAGTGCGTTTTGTCATTTCCTGTGTCTCTCATGCACTAATTACGATGTTACAATAGCTCGTGACGCTCGCGGAATCTTCTCACTACGTACCAACACGACGGCACACATGCACAGCTGTCTTGCACTCACTGACACACTATCCGAGTCGTGTCTGTAAACTTAAAAACTCTCTTCTCTGGTATTCTTGTATCCCGGGGATGACGTCACACGGACATTTCTCGAATTCCGCACGTACGCCGGAAATGGCGCAGCTAGAAGTATCGAGAACGTTCGCGAAATCCCTTTTATTTCTGCCGTTTCGATTGTTGACAGTCACGTACAAACAGCAGTCAGCAAGGCACCTTAATCTTGAAGGTCTGCCCGCTCGACACTGATGTGAAGTAGCATGGACTCGTCCGTCTTTTGTTGTGCGCCGAGCTTGACGTCACGAGTTTACACGAACACATATCCACGCACACACATACACACATTCACACACATACAGATTTTATCCTTAGAACAGATACCTGTTATACTGACTTGGTCAGTTCGGTGTCCTTTAACAGTGATTTTCAAAATATCTCAGGATGCAAGTGAAGGAATAATCATATTACGTAAACCATGTGATTTAAAATACTTCTGCTCACAGATGCCTTTCGTGGCCAAATTAATGAAAATAACATAAGAGTTCAGAATTACGAAAAACGGTGGTGTTGGTAGTTGCTCTGGAAATAAGTCAAGAGGCGAACACTTGAAAACGAAAAATATTGAAGGAAAATCCTTTGTAATATTTGGTGAATGGATAAAAACAGTGAAATGGTAAAAGCATGTAACATACGGCGAGAGAAGTGGCAGTGTGAATGAACGCTGGTTTACTGCTATTGAAAGTGAGAAGTTGGGATAAGGAGCAATCTCTCCTCCACCATGCCCAGAATGGTAAATGACGTACATTATAGTCAAACGGAGTGTGAGACGCAGAGGGAATTATTGACTGAAATGAATGAAAGGGAAGGTTTAACAAAGGATAGAAATGGAACACACACATTTGGGATTTATTTGTCAACTTTAAATATCAAAATACTTGTAAAGGTATGGCTAGGAAATAATTTGTTGTGATCGGCGTGTTGATGTGATCAATCTTTAGTTGAGAATTCAATTTCTGGTGGAATTTTGGTTAAATAATTTCTATGTCTCCTTAGGGTGTGGTTCATAGGTTCCTGCATTCATTATATTTACACTTTTCGTACCGTTGCAACTAAAAGATCGATATTGATATTTCACTGATAATGCACATATTTTTAATGCTCCACTTTAACATCCAAGGTCATATCGGTGTCTTTTTATCCTCTTGGAAAAATTGCAATGGTGTTCACTCGCTCAACAGTGGTATTGAATGTTGGATTTCTCTTACTTTGCTTTTTTAATATATTACATTAAATTAACCCACACATTCATACTTCTAGACTCTACCCAGTATGAGGGATAATCATAATGGAAGAAAAATTCCCACCCCCAGCCGGGAACGAACATGGGACCCCTTGAGGTTCTTCAAAGTGTGTGTGTGTGTGTGTGTGTGTGTGTGTGTGTGTGTGTGTGTGTGTGTGTGTGTGTGCATGCGCGCGCGATATTAAACTACTAAAGAAAATTCTTTACATTTAAAATGTATTGATATTTTAATTTTCAAGAATAAAATATAGCAATCTTAACTGCTTTAAAGATTTTCTTACGAGGCTGAGTGCATCCCGTGCCAGACCTCCCAGAGGAAGTAAAATCCCCATGCTGATACCGGGGATCGAACCACGTAAATGAAGATTTTCTGTTGGTGTATGTTTGCGAGAAGCCAGAAAGTATTAAAGCTTTGAAGTAAATATTACAAGAAAGATTGCGAAGAAAACTAGGATATAGATCATAGTCTGTGTTGAAAGTGCGCTTTGTGTTTAATCAGAATATAAACTATAGCTTTTGTTGCCCAGTAACCACGAACTAAAGCATGCTTAATTATTATAGAGCAGTTAATTAATTTTAGAACAAATTGTTTGTCTTCTCTTTGTACTATTACTAAATCTAACAATGTTCCAGGCTGAAAAACTTAAAAGCTTTATTTAATATGTCTAAATATGTTTTAAAAAGATTAAATATGCTCATAGTTGATAAACAAATGTAAAACTTAAAAGCTAAAACCTTTAGTGTTTTCAAATCCACTGGACTACTTTCAGATTTTTCATATATAAAATATTTTAGCAGAAATTAAGTTAAATGCAGATTTGAAGTTTTAAGAATTCAAATTTTTTCTAAAAGTGTAGTAATTAAAAACCAAATACTGGTGAAACTTGAAGGTATTAATAGAAATGCTAAGAGATTAGTATACATAAAGTTGCATGTTCCCAGCTAAGAAAATTATTAAAATATAAATTTTACCAATTACCTCCTTGTAAGTGAGATTGATGGATATCAAAGCAAGTATTCTGTACACGTTTGAATGTTGTTCTTAGTGTTGAGGTAGTTAAAGCAGATTGTGTTTCATAGAACATTAGTTTCTGTAAATAGATTTATGTAAGTAACGGTTGAACTGTTTGAGATTGTCGTCAATGCTCTCATTAGTCCCATGGCTTATGTGCAGTGACCTAGAAATGCGAGTTGAGGCATGTTCGATAGCAGGTAACGTGGCTTTCTATTAGATGAAGAGCCCTCTCAGGAAATGAGACAGCGATCTGTATTTTTAATGCACCTAGAGGGTGTTTCGTTTTTCCTGCCTATTTCTTCCTGTAAGTTGTAGTTGCTATCAAGAGATTGGAATGACTTAGCCACAACAATGGCCATACTTTGTGGGATTAGGCCTAATTAACTGTTCCCTACTCTCAAAAACTGGTTGATCCCTCTCTCCATGGATCTTCCTTTCTCTCTCCTACCTCTGAGAGGTTTGTATTCCAGAACCTTGTTTGGGATGTAGAATTCTGCCTTCCCCCGTACCTCGCCACAGTGCTTTTCTTGGTGATGTTATTTTATTAATCAGATTAAATATGTTCAGTTCTTTGCTTACTGAATCACTGCAATTCTTGTCTCTCCCATATCCAGTGATCGCTCTCAATCTAATTTCTGATTCTTCTATTTTCACTTTCTTACTAGGTGCAGTAAGCTGGGAAAGTATTGTATTCGAACCGAATTCGATGTCAAGATTTCACCGGAAATATGTTTTGAGGCCCCCTGAATCCAAAAAGGCATTTTTATAAAAAAAAAGAGCACGTCTGTCTGTTAACAGCATAACTCAAAAACTAAAAGTCGGATACAAACCAAAGTTGGTAATTAAGTTTAATATCTTTCAGGGATGCGAAAAGAACTTTGAGGAAAATTCTTCCACAATAAACTACCATTTACATGACAAATTTTGAGTTTCTCAAAAATGGCTAACGATTTTGATTAAAATATCATATGTTTAACACATTTTTTATGGCGAGCTAAATATATATTTTGAATTCTCTAGCTGCAGCCTATGTAGTCCTGTGTACTCTTGATGACTCTTGCATAACCGGTAAGCCGTAAGAGATGGATAAAATCTTACTATACAAAAAATGTAGACCTCGTTAAAACATGCAACATGCATAACATGGAGTGAACCATTTTGAGTTATTGCTTATTATTTGTTTGTTTTTCTGTACTTCAACTTTTGGCAAATGGAAGGTCGTTATTCACTTTTTATCTGTTTAGTCGTGCAAAGAAAACGAAATTTAAAGCTTTAAAGGATGACTATTGCTCAGAGCCTGCTGTATTTCCATATTCCCCTAGTATCTATAAGAAAATCTGGAAATGTTTATCTGGAGTGATATGTAGAAAACAGAGGAATAAGGGTTTGTAAGCATAGTTAGCATAATTGGTGAAATTTATGTGAGTGCAACATATCCTAGTTTTAGTGTTTGATGTCTGTGATAGTTCAACATTGTGAACCAGGAAGAAGAAATGGTGCTGATAAAACTTCATTAAATTCAAAACGGTGTCTTTCTGCATTTTATAAGGGTTCTACTAATATCTAAATATTTGATTAAAACTAATTTTCTTTTTGGTGTAATTCTCTTGTATTACAACATTGAAGTCTTAATATTTGAAGCAATTAATTTTTTCTATAGTGTTGCTCTTTTTTTTTTTTTTTTTTTTTTTTTTCCTGGAAGGCTGTGTTCTTATTTTTGTTCTTTTGTTTTTGTTAGATTGCATCTATCAATTGAATTGCAGCTCGATCTTAATTTTGGAGTAACTAGTGTTAAGTGAGTGTCAGAATATATGGCTTTAAAATTAGTTTTATAGAGTTTATTTGTAGAATCTAGACAAATTTTAATGACTTCGTCAGTGTATGACGATAAGTGATATTGGACAGAATTTTTGAACCCCTAAATTTGTAAAAATATGTTTTGCTTCTTTTATGCTTATACTTTTATTTGTATTTTTGTTTGTGTATAACGGCCGTGCTTTAGTATGGCTTAGTGCACATTAACATTTCAGGTGTTCCCAAAAATAGCAAAAATAGAGTGCAGTGTAAAATATGTACCTCACTTGGTTTTAGATTCAGCATCTTCCAAACGTATCACACAAAGACATTCAAAGAAATGTTCCTAGCTTATACCTTTCATTGCTGGGAAGTCGTCATTTGCTTTCTTTCTCCTTCTGATCATGAAAGGAGAAGGGAATTTCAAATTATCACATAGTGATCAGCTGTTAATATATTTGATTATGGCTTAAGCCTACTCTATTTCCCAATTCCCATTGTACACAGATACCCGAAGATAATCTCACTACAGTTCAAATCTGCGCCACATTATTTATCGTTATACGAAGCCTTGATAATTTAATTGGTTGCTTTAGGTCACAGTGCAAGGATGTGCGCTAAATAACCTTAACGAATAACCAAAACTAAGGATACGAAATGGCATAGAAATGAAATACATGTTTACGCTTTCGACGTATTGGCTAAAATAGAAAGAGGAGAGTGACTGCATTCAGTTTGTCATACACACCTCTATCATGATTGGTAGTCATATCTTATTGGCTACTGTAAGGATATGCCTATGAAGGGGTGAGGGTTTAAGGGAAACTTTGAGTGCCCAGGTTAGCGAAATGTATAACGTGTATGTGTGTGAAGATTTCTAGGGGATGCAAATTAAAGCTTGAATGGTATTTAATAAATGCATAATTTTGAATAACAAAAAGGTCAACAGAACCGAATTGTCACCGAGCTATCAATACTTATTGCTGCATTGGAGAAACAGTAACTAAATAATAAAAAAATAAAGTAGGTAGCTTGTTTCTTTCTAATGCAAATTATAATTGGTTATTTTATCTTAACTGGTAGTTATCATCCTTATTAGTATCGTTATTAGCATAATATACAAGATAATTGTTAGTAATTAGTAATTATTAGTTATTAGTATGATGATAACGATTCTAATAACGATGATGATCATAACCACACTAATATGCATGATAATAACGATACTAATAACGATACTCGTACCAATAGTAATAGCAGTGGTAACACTAGTATTAGTATTAATGGTGGTGGAGGTGGTGGCGTGTCATGAATAACAATTCTAATGGTTCTGAGACAAACATGTTTTGGTTTCAAAACCACCTGAAAAAGCAAAGGCTCTACCTCCCCTCCTTTCCCCTTACTGCTGTGTTATCAAGCTCTGTGATACGTCAGGTGCAGGACCTGCCTCAAAATCCCCCAGGAAACGATACAAAATCCGCCGTAGATTATCTTTGGCGGTCTGTTTACATACGAGGAATTTTGTAATAAAAAGTTTAACTGGATTAACATGGAGTGCATAGAAGAATTTGCCTTCTGCAAGAGCAGTATGTTGAATGCGTAGAGAAAATAATGTAAATATAAGATTTTATTCCACACTTTTCAATTATATTTTAGTTTTTCTTTTTTTTTAATGCTAACAATTAATTGTTGAATATTTTGATCCCTACTGCTTTAATTAATGTCCTCAAAGGCGCAGAAAATTGAAAATAAACTAATTACATAATAGGACATAAAAAGGTCTAAGAATAATTGAAGGATGAAAAGATAATTATTGCCTACCATTATTTTGGGACAGTGACGTTTTGACAGGCAGTATCCTCAAGATGCAATAATGGGCTTTTAACCATTCAGGTAGGTACAAAGCAAGCTCTGATAAATTTCTGAGAAACATACAAAAGTTATGAAGTTATTCCAAAAACGTGAGTGCTGTATAACAATGCGTACTTTATTGATTTAGAATGGACTTCAGAGGAGAAACATCCTTAAACAAACACGAAACAAGCAATAGTAAAGGGCATAGGCGTCGCGACGGCGTCGTCCAAAGGGCGCTATCTGCTAGCCGAGCTTGGCATTCTACCACAAGTCATTAATCTCAAGTGTATCACACAGGCTGCAGTCTTCCTATACCACTTAAGAGGCGGATTTCTTTATATGATGTAAGTGCAGACACAAACCCATGTTATCCGTTGTGAACAGCCCTAGCAGATTGCAGTGCAGTGACGTGAGCCGGGAGATATGATTTGTTATTCTATCTTTCATCCACTATAACTGCACTTCTATATTGGGAAGTTTCATATCGAATTTATCTTCATCCACGTTAGTCAACATTATGGTAAATGTTTTCGCAAAGTAGCGCATCTTGTAACACTTTAAGTCATTGTAAACTTCTCTACTGTTTATTTAATGTAGGTAGAGGAAGCATTATATTCCACACAAAAGTTTGGTATTGAGAATCGACGAAAACAACCGCTTTAATCATGGATAAACATTTCAAATTGTCGCTTCACGAAGTAAATGAATTTAAACGAACTTGGATCACTCGTGCATACGTAATATGCTACAAATCAAAATTCTACACAGTGATTCCTATAACAACCAGGGAACAATTAAAGGAACCTTTCTTTACAAACTTACACAGTACATACTCATAAACTAAATCAAACAATTAATCAAATAAAAGTGTGCACTCTCACTGACATTTGAACTTAGGTTTGCAAATGCCCAAAACTCGCGCGTTACCTCTGAGCTTCAAGAAGTCTGTTGGCACATCCAGTCAATACAAGGTGTTAACACGCAAGCACGGTTTTCGTGATTTATTTACCGTTTGCAGGGTGCTTGATAACTTACGATTCAGGCCATTCTTTGTTTGATTGAGTAACTTTTGGTTGCTCCTCCTATTTAGATGGACATACTTTTCCATTCTGTTGACGCATTGGCTGTCGAAGAATGGGGAGAGAACCACCAGTTTGTTACATCGCCCTTTCTTTATCAAGTGAGTGAGCGAGTTTTGTTTAAGAGCCGTCGACAACTAGGTATCCATTTGCAGCATCCGTATTAGAGCATTCTTTCACAATATAATATTGCGACGTCAGCCGTCAGCCGCTGTAAAAGGTCAAGCTACCTCACACCACTCTGCTGCGAGTAAACGACAATAGTGGGGTAGTAAGACCAAAGCCCGATTGCACACAGTTCTAAAAGCTAACCTCGTGCTTCTTTACCATAGAAGTTTCGAAAACCATCGCTAGCACTTTGCCTTATATTTTTCTAGATATAAATAAGATCAATTAGATGAGGCATTAAGGTTGTGTTCATACGCTAGGAAAGTATAGTAATTTTAAGCAGGAAATAAGTTGCTTATTAATTAAGGCTTCACGGGTGATCAGCCGTATGAGGTTTTAAAAACATTGAGCTTTCGGCCATTGTAGACTCCATGGCCTTCATCAGAACGAAAACGAAATGAACTAACGTTGCTACTAGTACAAATAAGCATTTTGTTGATCTTAGCGTAATTCTGTAGTATCTTCTATTTTACTTGTTTTATATTTAATATGAGGTCATCTAACACAAGCAGAGCACTACAAAATTTGACCATAGAAATCTAACCAAGCCAACGCCCTTTACGTCGGTTGACTTTCATTATTATAACAGAAAACCCCGCCTACTATAAAGCACATCGTCATAAAGCAAACATTAACCTGCTAACATAAACCACAAACATTAATCTCACCTCGTAAAGACATTATCAGCCTCAAGTCGACTCTTGAACTCCAACAAGGAGCATTAAAATAGCTATTTCAAAAGTTAGAATTACTATATGCGGCTGAAGTAAGATGATATAATTTTAATATGGTGTTAAACCGAGCATCAATAATGATGTAAAACCGGTTTGGCAATAACAGTGGTGTTACGTTAGCATTATTGGTCTGTGCAAACTCAACTTTCGATCTAATAGCATAATAATAATAATAATAATAATAATAATAATAATAATAATAATAATAATAATAATAATAATAATAATAATAATAATAATAATAATAATAATAATAATAATAATAATAATAATAATAATAATAATAATAATAATAATAATAATAATAATAATAATAATAATCATAATAATCATAATCATAATCATAATCATAATCATAATCATCATCATGATAATAATGATGGTGATAATAATGATGGTGATAATAATGATGGTGATAATAATGATGGTGATAATAATGATGATGATAATAATGATGATGATAATAATAATAATAATAATAATAATCTTGATAATAAAGTTTATAAAATTAAGATTATATAATATTATAATGATAACCTACTATAATAAGATTAATAAGAAACTAAGAAATACCAATGAAACATTACATGCCCTCATGCTTGCACTTTACAATCTCTAATCCGTATTGTTAGACAATAACAGGATATACTAGAGTGAGTTTGTTCCCTGGAAAATAAAGTTCCTGTAAATAAATGAGAGCTGGTTGGTTTGTATTGTTATTGTCCATTATCACGGACTACACACGCTAGTTCAGCTGCTCTCACCTGATGTCTTCACTGCCGTCTCTGTGACTAGAACCGCGGCTTGGAGTTCTGCTACTGTTGTAACTCACGAAGGTTTACCCACTTAAGCGGATGCCGATGAAGTGGGCTACCTGGTATATTGTTAATCATGTAAAAATTGTTTTATTAAGATACCTTCATTATATTTTTAGTTATAGGATGCTGAATTTGACTTTTCTAAAGTGGGTGTGATGAGATGAGATATGTATATACTGAATTGAAGCCAAACCAACCTCGTTAATTAAACTTTATAAACTGTTTAAATTAACTTTTACACATATATATTTATATATCGGCATAATATAAACACCACTTAAGAAGCACACAGATCTACAGTGTACTTATATGCCCACATGAATGTCAATAAAGGCGTACGTGGTGCCAAAATGTATACCTTGTGGGACAGGGAAGTAGCTTTAAAGCTTTTTATTGCTCTCACCATTGAGTCAAAGCTTTTCGAAGACTGTCTACAGATATTAAATCAGCTGGGAAAACAATGTCATCTTAATGTGGGTCCCAGGTCACGCAGGAATTGAAAGCAATAACATTGCTGATTGCCTAGCCCAAGGAGGAGCTAATAGTCCATTCATTGGTCCAGAACCGTTCTGTGGAATACCAGAATCTATATCGAAGAAAACATAAAAGCCTGGGAATGCAGAACAACAAGCTGCTATTGAGAACAAGTTCCAAAGCTAAATCACGCAAAAAAGAGCAGAAAAGATACTCAGTAAGCAGGAGTTGAGGTCTTTAAATGGTGGACACTGCCCTCCAAGAGATCATCCCTATAATTATTATTTATTTATGCCAACAAACTTACCACCAGATGGTGTTCCCATCTCTGTAAGATGGCAAAATCTAAGGTGAACGTATGCACGAGTAGATTCTGCTCTATCTCTATTTAGAAACAGCAGGGCATAGACTTTGTGAAGGTGAAGCAACTGTCCAATAAACAATAAGGAAGCTGGAACTTCCTTTTCCAACTCCAGGACAAACTGTCTCAATATCACCCAAGAAAATTATAGGCTATGTATTACAAGTAGTAAATTAAAATGGAACCTATTATTAGGGTATTCGTACAGTGTACATATAACAAGAAAGAGTGAATCAAGCAGACCAGAGGAGAAATGAGCTCCACTAAGCTGAGAGAAAAGTGGCACATCGTTTGTTTCTGTGGCAGATTGTTGCGGTTTGTTGAAAGGTTGTGCTTATAGCCTCTATTGTTTGTTTCTGTGGCAGATTGTTGTCTCGTCTTTGCCAAAACAATTCTTTAATATGAGTAGCAAAAAGTGACAATAGAAAACCTAATTGAGCCCTGAAACAGATGCACATTGACACAACGCTGGGAGTGACCCCGCTTGTGTTGTAACGATATAAACAGAGATGAGAGTATATTTATCGAAATTATTTTGTAAAATTAAATATTTACTATATCTTTACTGCATTTGGATACATAAGACACTAGCCATAGATAATTTATACAGGGGTTGTGCGTATTGGGTTAAACAAAATACATAGATTTTGTTAGAAACAGCCGCTGCCATTGATAACTTATTCCATACCTATATCACCTTCTTTACAGTCTTCAGTAACGGCCTAGTAATGAATAATGTCAATAAACATTGTCCACTCTATTGCACAGTAAGTTCAATGAACACCACTTTTGATAATTTCGTACGCAAATGTAAGGAAAATTAAAAGCTTTAATCGGTCTGACGTTTGGCTAAAGAGTTATACAAGTAACTCTACAAACATTTGTGTTTTTCCTATCCAAAAGTTTAAGAAAAAATTAACTTTAATCTACTGAATAAGGGAAATACTTTTCTTTTTGAACTTCTACGAAGTTGTAGCGAGTAATAACATTAAAGTTTTCCTCTTTCACAGTTGAAGCTGGTGTTGAAGTTCTGGCTAAAACTTCAAAAGAAATAACTTTCTTTTTCAACTTTGTTAATCCTCACTTTATTTAATGAGAATAAACATGCTTTATGTGCCCATGCTGGAATGAGTTAAATCATATTTTGGTGGAAGAATAAAGATATACGTGTTTGTTGAAAAATAATCATTTATATGTTCGTTGCGTTACTTGATAAAAAAATCTGATGTGTGGCACTCACATGACTTTCTCTTCTCTTGTACTAACAATTCTTACAAACTCTTATTCTTATATCTGCTTCGTGTTGGTTAAGATAAAAATTTGTACAAATTATCTTATTGCTTATTTCCTTGTAGGTGAAGGGAAATATTAGAATACAGTAATCTTTGTGCGATAGTCAAATCTTTTAAAGCTTTGAGATTCCGTTCTCTTTGCACACTTAACATAGAAAAAAAAAATGAACAACGATGTTCCATTTCACGAAAGTTATGTTTTCCGAAACTCACACACATAACAAGGAATATCTCCGAAATAGTTCAACCTACAAGAAAATTTATTCAGACATAAATTGTGTATTTTAGGAAGATCTATATTTTTTGCGTAGTATGATTTGGTCTATCTTTGACAGTTTACCAGTTATACAAAAGTCGTTCAGAGTAAATGCGACCACAGGGGCTATAGCCAGAAAATTCCAAATATACATTTCATTTGTAATAACAGTATCTCTCAAACATATGACATTTTAAGCAAAATCGTTAGTCATTTTCAAGAAAATCAAAATTTTCGAAAATTTGTCCATCTAAAGGGTAGTTTAAGGTGGGGCTATTTTCTTCAAAATCTTCGTGTCGCATCCTTGAAAGACATTAAACTTGAATACCAACTTCGGCTTTTAACCGACTTTTCGTTTTTGAGTTACGCTGGCCACAGACTGACACAGACCCTCACACACGGACCTTTTTCAAAAAATGCTGTTTTGGGATTCAGGGTGTCTCAAAACACATATTTCCGGTGAAATCTTGACATCAGTTTTTGGGTGGAATACCATACTTCCCCTACGTACCAGTAGAGAAAGTAAAAATAGTGTTGCAGAATACTTTAAGCATATTTTAACTTCAAGGATATATTTTCCCCCGTGTGCAATATGATTGACTTATAGTATTTAAATATGAGTCTCCTTATCAAAATCCTTAATTTATTTTAAAGTTCAAAAGAATAACAAACAATATCGCGAGAATAGTTAATGCCACAAATATTAAATTCTGTTTTTATTTATGGACTCCCTTGAACTCCATTGATTCTCAGTATCATTCTAAATAAGGGGTACAAGACTGCTTAAATTTGTTCAGAGGCCCTTTTTATCAGATTTGGAATTCTTTTATTGATGCAAGTCTAAAAGTTCGAGTAGGTACAACCCCGCAATCTGGGCATAGACCTTAGATCACATCTCTTTGTGCTTCTAAGTGACCCTTAGAAGGACGGGACGAGAGGAAAGGTTTACTTTTTCTAACGCTGCCCGCCCCCGATCCTACAGGTCGGCGTTCACTCGGGCCGATCGTGAACGACGATGAACTGGCGATGAAACAATTACGAGAGCAAGTGACCGCCGCCCAAACAGACGAACCACCATGCAACTTTCATATTTTTGAAACGGGAATTATGGGATTGGAAAATGGACAAGAAAGCCGTGGTACCAGGATAAACACCCCTTAATCGCCTCAAGTGTCACGGGAAACACTAAGTCAGAGTGCCAGGTTGGATGAGATTTAACCTACCAGTCCTCGAATGCGAGCCCCACACCTTACGTCTCCCTTCATTACCACCTAGACTTTGAAAGACCGCATTCATGCTCGTGGAGCTGCCCCACCCTACTGGTGCTGCGAGTAACAAGACTAAAAATCACGCTTACCCATATCACTAACGCGAGGTTTTCCAGAGCATTCGAGGACTGTCTGGCAGCCGATTTGTTAACAGGCGTTCGAGAAAGATCTGGTTACGTCTCGCCGTACAAAAAGCTAGCGGACTGTATCAGTTACTGTGTCAACGTGTCAGTGAAGCGAAACATCTGTGAAAGACACACCGTGTCAAAGTGAAGAAGTTCTAATGAACGTGGAGTGATTGTATCGTCGAAGATAATGTATGAGAGACAGAGAAAGAAAAAAAAGACCGTGAAAGATGAGTCAAGGCTACGAGAGGAAAGCAATTGTGAGTTGTAATGTCACGTAAGGCTGTAGACTGTGTTTAAGTCAGTAGAAAAGAACTGTGCTTATGTACAAAAGTTTAGAAGATAATGTGAAGCAACCGAACTGTCTTTTTGCCATAACATTACTATGAGTGCTAACTTTGTTATAAGTGGCTTCCACCTGCATTTAAACATTCCAGGGGCCCTAATGACCAAGTTGTCGACGGGCCCTTAAACCCGACACATTCACTCACTTGAAACATTCCAGACATTCCTCGCCATCACGAGGTTATAATTCAATAGTCAATGTCTACGTATTTAGCATGAAATTGAATATATAAGCATACTTAGAACGCAAAATTATCTTTATGTCCACGTTTTCATTGTATCTTCTTTTTAGGCTAATATTCACCGACACACTGCCTTAACGCCACTTACATAGCAAGAGCATAAACGAATTACTGAGTTAGAGTAACTTGCAAATAAAGCACCAGAGTCAAGGAGCATGAACGGTCCATACGATTAATGCAGCCTGAAAAGTCGGGGCTGGCGGAACACTGCTTTGAAAAAGACCACAGAGCTAACTTCAAAGAAATGACCATTGTGGCTAAATGCAGAGGTTTCTGGGAACGGAGGGTTAAGGAGACTCTGTTCATCTCCTCCGAGAAGAGCACACTGAACCGGGACGCCAGATTGCAGTTTAGTCCCGCTCAGAAACCGGCTCAGAAAACACAGATTCCAACGGAGCGTTGAACCACCTCCACATTAGACTGGGTCCCTTCACTCTAAACGTCGATGGCTCTTCATTACTACACCTGGCTCGAAGCCCAAGAACATCTTGAATATTTAGAGCGTGATTCATTTCTTCTCCTAAGGAACTGGCGTCTTCTCTCGCGACTGAATTTTATGTAATAAGTGCTTAAACCTGAACTTAATGTTTAACGAATTTCATTCTGGAAATTATATGGCGTGTCTATATGGGTTTAGCAGCAAAAAGATGGTCCACTCTATATTCGTTAACACCGACTTTTTGGTAGTATACTCGATAATGCACAGATGGCAACATTATCGAAATAGGGAATGTGTTAGCGTTGAAGATCATCAGTTTCAACTATATTGTGATGAAGGTAAACGTAATGTAAGTTAGCAGAGAAGTTAGTGTTCCGGGCCCATAACTTGCCGTCGTTTACGTGTAACTCTGGTGGAGAGCGCGCCAGTCGTCGCCGGTCCACCTGATCCACGAACGACTGTATTAGCTTATTGTTAGTAATACAATTGTTGCTTTAGTAATTGTGTCATGAAATCCATAGCATTTTAATTACAATACGGCTTTGAGCTCAGGTATAGTGCAATAATGTAATTAAACGGAAATTAGAATCTATTATACACATTTTTATCCAATAAATGTTGTTTTACCTACACGAGAGCTGATATTGGTAACTCTCGAAATTATAAGCAGGATTGGTTTCCAATTTGCACACAGAGTGAGTTTTTCCTTTCTATTTTTTTATTTTTATTTATTTTTTCATTTTATTTTTCAGAGAAATGAAGTTCAAAGTATGCTATTGTAGAATTACACTGTGCAAAGTTGTACGATTCATACGCAATAGTAATATGTGATACATTTACTTAATGGAATTTCGTTCCACTTAACTCCTCGACTGCGAGCCTACAAATATATTTTAATTTAAGAATAGTTATAACTGCCTCCACACCAACATGTGAAGCTCCTGTTCAGGAGATGCTAGGTTCGAACGCCGTTTGGCCGGCAACCATGACTGTTTCGTGGCTTCCCCGAGTTGGTAGGTGAGTACTGGGATGGTTCCCTTTCTACCATTCATTTTTCTCCTTTTCTCTGTTTCACCTCTTCTATTTCAAAACTGTAGGACCAGACATGGTGGTTGGTGTCTTACGGCAGGATGGCAAAACCTGTGCTTTGGACAGATTTGGCCTTGGGGCTCGATGGACTTAGGGCCCTGCTGTTCAGCATCAGGAATGAACTTATATTCGAATCGTTAAGCACCCGTTCTTGCTAGTGTATTTCGTTGTACAAACCTAGTCCTTCTTCGGGTCTCCTCTTCCTTCCAGTGGTCACATTCATAAATACAATCAAATTTTTGTGATTAATACGAGGAAATCTGGGAATAAAATGTTTATAAAGACAAGTGAGGCCTATGAAAATTACAAAACATAAGCTCAACAGGCATGATGAAAGCAGATATCCGATATTAACATATTTTCAACATCCTGTGGAATGTTTAAGATGTCATGTTTCTATATGATTGAGATATAGAGGTTTACTATGGTATTATATTGATTACAACCGCAGTGGTGTATATCAAACCGATAGCTAAAGGGTAGAAAATTGGCAAGGAAACCCAAGAGCCTTTTTCTAGCTGTGGCTATGGCAGGTAATGTTTTTCCAACTATTTAACCATCGATTACTATAATGGTGGTAGCGCACAATTTAATATAAGCGAGAAGTAATTATAATATATACTTATAGCACAAGGTTTAATTGCGGGTGGCAGGAGGAGTTGATCAACACATTTAATCATAGGATTGCCACGCCTTGAATGTTGTATAATTAAACGCACTGTGAAATCGCACTTACAGCCAATCATATAAATATCATTTGCGCCCACAAAAATTATTTGCACGAAAGGAAAGAGAATAATCTGATCATGAAGTGCTCAGATATCAGCCGTCATTAAATTTTGTTTCTGCCACAGGTATAAATATTAACAGTATGTTACTTTTCGGACGTGCATGTTGAATTTAAAATGTTAGGGAATCCGCCACTTCAATAAACGTAACAACGAAGAATCACGGGCGGCGCCGTGGCCGTGCGGTTAGCGCGCTCGCCTACCACCTAGGCGGCCCGGGTTCGATCCCAGGGATCCGCATGTGGTATTTGTGGTGGACGAAGCGGCGTCAGGGCGGGTTTTCTCCGGGTGCTCCGGTTTCCCCCGCCATCTCATTCCACCGGTGCTCCATCTTCATTCCATGTATCATCAGTGTCACCGCCTGCGGTGCCGTAGTAGTAAAAGCGGGCGTTAAACACTACAACAACAAAGAAGAATCACGACTTGATACTGAAGAACCCAAGTTAGCCAAGATTAAGAATATTTTGCTGTTACGGTTATTCATATATCATAAAATATTAGTTGATTGCTGCGTTAAAAGGTTCTTGGAACCTAGCTTTGTCTTATTTTTGGTAGTAAGTAACCTTTATTTATCAAAGAAAAACATTAAAGATCAATGAGCAGTTCTGCTTCGAATGTGGATTAAATTACAATCTTCGGAACTAATGTTTTAAAATCGCCATTCTTTCCGGCTGTAGAAAACAGCACTTCAATAGACTTTTCTATTCAGGAATATAGATTCACACCGGAATAACACAAAAGCTTGATGAACGTTTCCCACCAGTTCCGAGACTTGTGGAAATAATTACTAACTCTATTTCGCTCTTGAAAAGACTTTAAGTATTGAAAACAGATTTACTGAACGCTGCTATAAACTTTGTGTACCTTATATAAGCCAGAAAGTAATTATTCACTTCATTCTCAAGTTTTGACGTAATGGCTATAGAAAATACTTCCAGTGTATTGGTTTCTTTGGAAAGTTGCACAATAAACGACAGCATTAAAGGAATGCATGTCACACTGATGGTTCCGCTTAAGAAAATCTTGGGCGATCGATGGATTTAAGCCGTTATAAATTGTAGACTAGGAAAGAATGACCTAGATCCCGTATGTCGAACAAATTGACTTTCCGTTAATCGATGAACAGAAAGTTAATACTGAGAGAGGCTCTGTGTAGAGCTGCAGTATTCCCAAGTGGAATTGCTCGCAAGTCAGGACTCGCTTGGCTCCTGTCGCAAGTTTCCTCCTTCAAGAAATATAATTACTGATGTGAGATAACAGACACTGGGGAACTGTATGTGCTAACGGAACCTTAATGGCTGATAAAACCGACAGACATTGTACTTATGAACTACATCTACGTCGGTAAATGGCAGTCGAATAGAAGAAAGCGCTGTTACATAACATAATCTTCTGTAGCTTTTCATACAGCTTCTACAAGACATTCTTGTAAATGCATGTCTTATATGACCTTCAAATATGTTTGTTTTTTACTTTCTCTACTACGTATAGTAGATAAAGTATTTTATTGCACTCAAAATTTTGATTTTACCAAAAATATGTTTTGAGACCACATAAAATGAATAAAAAGAAACCATTTTTAGAAAAAGGTGCGTGCGCATGCATGCATGCATGCATGCATATGTGTGAGTATGTGTGTGTGTGTGTGTGTGTGTGTGCGCGCGCGTGTGCGTGTCTGTGTAAACAGCATAACTCAAAAACGAAAAGTCAGTTAAAACCCAAAGTTGATATTGAAGCTTAATTTCTTTCAAGGATGTGGCACGAAGATTTTGAGGAAAATTTCTCAGCCCTAAACTATTCTTTACATTGAAACGTTTTCAAAATTTTGATTTTCTAGAAAATGGCTCTAACAATTTTGATTAAAATGCCATATGTTTAAGGCATTTTTATGACAAATGATATGTATATTTTGAATTTTCTCGCTATAGCCTATGTAGTTGTGTTTACTCTTCATGACTTTTAAATTACTAGTAAACTGTAAGAGATAGATCAAATCTTACCGCACAGAAAATGTGAATCTCGTTAAAAACCACAATTTATGTGCGATGATCTTTACTGTGAAATGAACCATTTTGGAGATGTTCCTTTTCATTTGTTAGAATTTTTTAATGCTTATCGACACTCTCAAATTGGAGGTCGTTATTCATTTTTTATCTACTGCTCATGCAAAGAGAACGGAATTTTAAGGTCATACAGCGACTATTCTTGAAACAGTTGAACTATTCCTTAAAACCTACTGTATTCCCATGTTTCCCTTAAACCTGCAAGATAATTAGCAGTAAAATAATTCCTACAATTCTATTAATATGTTGAAGCCGAAATTGCAAACGCCATACTTATGGATTTAATACTGCATCACATGGCGGAATTAAATAATCAGAAAATGTTAAAATCGTTACATGTATAAGGCTACAGAATCTGGAGGTTTAGTTGTGACTAAAATTGTCAAAAGGCACGAAAAGGTACAGACAAGTCATTAGGGGCGAGCTTCAGGTAGTCAAGCGAGGCCTGGTAAGACCAGTTTTCCTGGAAACCGCTCAGTGCCGGTGTTGAGCAGGAAAACAAAGGATGGTCGTTTCTTCGAAACCCTGTTGCTAATTAGGAAGTGAAAGGTATAGAAAGCGTCATGACGCACAGAGACTTGCCTGCGAGAACCTGGAGAGAAAGGGTCGTTTAGGCTTGCCCTCCAGAACCGGACGGAACGGGTCGGCACACTTGTCGCCCAGATCTCCGAGCGAGCACTTTAGTCACGGGACTTGCATTTCGGATCCTCGAGTGTGAGGACACATTATATTTAATAGTAACAGTCTTCGGTCTTAGTAAAGACACAGTAACGACTTAACGTAGATAATAGCGATCGACAAATCTCACGCATTCATATTTTGGTAAGAATAAAAGTGTGTCAACGAGAGTTCTGGTTTTATTCGCAAAC
This sequence comes from Tenodera sinensis, assembly GCA_030765045.1. NCBI lineage: Eukaryota > Metazoa > Arthropoda > Insecta > Mantodea > Mantidae > Tenodera > Tenodera sinensis. The sequence continues at coordinate 67,804,617 of CM060963.1, read as the reverse complement.
ACCCAGGCATACCCAGAAATTAAGATCACATGCCAGAGCAGCCGGAGCAGAAATCACCTGAAAGCAGCATTCCGCGTAGGATAGCGGAACTGAGGAGCGGGTAATACCGCATCAATGTAGATAGAGGAATAAGTGTTTGTAAGAATAGTTTGTACAAAGGTAGAGAAAGCCATGTGACTGCAACCCATCAGCTTATTTGAAATTTATTTATGTCACCTTTAACTATTAATATTATATCGGTAAATTTTTGTCTTTGGAAATGTTTTGCCAATGAACACCTGTTCCAAAAGTAAAAATCTGATTTGTAGCACTCACATGACTTTCTCTACTCTTGTACTAACCATTCTTACAAATTCTTATTCCTATAACTTCTTTGTGTTAGTTAAGACAAACATTTGTACAAATTATCTTGATGCTTATTTCCTTGTAGGTGAAGGGGAATGTTAGAATACAGTAGGGTTTGTGCGATAGTCAAATCTTTTAAAGCTTTGAGATTCTGTTGTCAATGCACACTTAACACATAAAAAAGAACAACGATGATCCATTTACGAAAGTTATGTTTTCCAAAACTCACACATATAACAAGGAATATCTTCGAAATGGTTCACCCTACAAGAAAATTTATTGAGGCATAAATTGTGTATTTTAGCAACATCTACATTTTTGTATAGTATGATTTGGTCTATCTCTAATGGTTTACCAGTTATGCAAACGTCTTCAAGAGCAAATACGGGCTACAGGGTCTAGAACCAGAAAATTCAAGATCTACATTCCATTTGTCATAAAAATGTCTCAAGCATATGACATTTTAATCAAAATCGTTAGAGCCATTTTCAAGATAATCAAAATTTTCGAAAAATGTTCCATGTAAAGGGTAGCTTAGGGTGGGGCTATTTTCTTGAAAACCTTCGTGTCGTATCCTTGAAGACATTGAACTTAAATACCAACTTTGGTTTTTAACCGACCTTTTGTTTTTACTTTCTCTACTGTTAAGTTGGGGAAGTATTGTATTCCACCCAAAACTTCTATGTCGAGATTTCACCGGAAATATATGTTTTGAGACCCCTGAATCCAAAAAAAAAGCATTTTTAGAAAAAGATCTTTGGGTGTCTGTGTGTCTGTGGAGAGCATAACTCAAAAACGAAAAGTCGGTTAAAAACTAGTTTGATACTATTAAACCCCACTGTTAGGTTGGCAGCACTTCGATTTTGTGTGATCTCGGCTATGTTAAGTTTTGGAATCTGCCACTAAACTGTTTCCCCTATGCCGTGTATTCCCATTTGCCATTCTTCAAATCAGCCGCCGTCCTCCAAACATGGTTCACCTATCAATCTTAGAATCTGACCTTACCAAGTCGTTCTTGACCTTTTTACTTCCTTCTACCGCGAACTAGCTATTTTAGTTTTAGGCCACTCCATTCTTCTAACATTTCCATAACATTGAAGAACTTGTCTTTCAATTATTTCCTTGTTTGCCTCCTCCATATGCATATTCTGTCTCATCTCTGCCTTCTAATCTGGATACTCGAGCACACCGTCCCTTCTTCATGTGATCTATCATGGTCCTATTCCACAATACCCTATTCAGCATTCTTAAAGCTCGTTCTTATAATAACCTATCTAATTCAGCTTTACAACTTCTTGATTGATCAATAAATTATCCCATATATTTGAATTCTTTTAAATAGATCTAATTGTTTCTTGGGATAGGGAGATGTCATACACTATTCTATTACAAGGTACTCCGTGTATTTGTATTGTCATCACCAAATAGGAAAAAAAAACCTTTCAGCCAGACTCAGGGACTAGTCAGAGGTTTGGGTATTCTATAGGTATACGGGCACCGGGATGTAAGTGTTGAACACAAGATATTTTTAACAGAAAAACTACAATTTACTTACTCGGAATACTTGTTACAGTTATCCGCGGGCTTATTTCCGGAAGGCAGGGAGCTACCTAATCTCACAGTAACCCTTGTTCACTAGTTGCTGGTCACTGTCCTAAGAAGAGAGAAGCATGCTTGCTCCCTAATGATGGAGTTTAGATCGCTGACGTCTTCCACTCAGTTATGCCAACCTAACACAAAGTAAAGAAGCTACGAACCCCGCTAAATGGTCGGTACGCCCAATATCAGTTGATTTAAAACATCATTACTACATCTTAGTCAAACTGATTCATATCTGTTTCACTTTAAAATGAGACCAGTAAAGGAGAAAGAAAACTTTATAAAGAACTATTTGTAATGTTATGATATATGATAGCGCGGCGTGGATTAACGGAGAAAGGAACAGATGTGAAATAATGGAGACGGAAATGGAATTCTTTCAAGGAGGGATACGCCTGAAGAGATAAAATAAAATATTTCATAAGAGAAATTCTTATACTCGTAATCCTTACGCTGCTGTAATAGAGAGAATAAATTTGGAAAGTGAAGTTTAAAAAGAGTAAACGAAGAAAAATGAACATAATAAAATAGAAAGCTAAAAATAATAGGGTTGTCGGCATAGGAGTGGGGAAATAAGGCAGAAAGGGAGGCATATAGGACAAGAAAAACGTATTCACAATATAATTGAGAAATAGTAGGGAATTAATTTCGACCCTATTTCGCGGATTGAATATACGCCTATCCAAAGGAGAAGGTAAATGAGTGCATAGATGTGCTTTCGTTGTGTAATTCAACAAATGTCTCGTTTTCGTATAAGAGGTTTACTTTTCACTGGGATTTATCTAACACCGCATTGAGTAAGACATCGATACTCCTGGTGGGAGTTGTGACCATGCCTCCCGTATGTGGGAATTGGGATGGACAAAGCGACGTATGAGTGGTCTTCTATACTCTGTGCATCAAATGAATAAAGTAGATGTAAACAAAACCACGTGGGTGTGTGGTCTGAAGCCTCACTTAATGTTTGCTAAAGTACGAACTAAGCGTACTAAACATATAGTTGAATTGTCATCATCATCATCATCATCATCATCATCATCATCATCATCATCATCATCATCATCATCACGGTATAAGCCTTGTGGCTCGTTCCGACTTCAAGGAAATTGATCGGACCATCTCATTGGTGGCCTGCCAACATTTCTTCTACCTACAGGTTTATACTTGTGCGCTATTTCTGGTGTACGGTCTTCGGTCATTCTCTGCACATGATCTTGCCATTTTTGTCTGTATGCAATGATTGTTTCATTTAGACTCTGAATTTCCAATTCTCTTCTAATATCCTCGTTTCTTTTCTTGTCTATGAGTCTATAACCTCCACTTTCTTCTGTTGTGAGACAGTCTAGACCCAGTTTTCACACCCATAAAGCAGGGTTGGGATCGCCATTATTTTATACAGTTTTAACAAAGTTTGACGATTACAATTTTTGAAAGTTCTTTTTATTGTGCCACATATTGTTTGGAATTTGTTTATTTTGTTTTGTATATCTCTATTGCTGGTATATGGCACAATATAGCCATCTCCAGGGGATATAAATACGAAGGTCCCATGCCCGGGGTGACTGGGTGAAGACCTCAACGGCGACATTCATGGCGACGGAAGAGGCAGCCCTTCATTTGGGGATGGTACATATGATAGACGTGACTGTTAGTCTATGAGCTGGCAACCCCAGCAACAGTCTTACTCTGCTTCACGTTGGTACCGTGTGCAGAGGACAATTAACTCTACTCAATCTCTTCAAGGAAATAATTGAATTGTAAGAATATGTATTTAAGTGGATTTGTAACCAGACTAATCCGGCGCGCGCGTCATTCACTATGAAAGTAACATGGCGGAACAAGCGACTGTTGTGAAACAGAAGCGCGGAAAACTTTTACGAAGTGATGAAAGGAAATTGATTTAATTATAGGTTGCTTTGTTGTATTTTCTGTGCAAGCCTTGATCACTCGACACACATCCCCTTATGAAAGCAATTTTTTATTTGTTATTTGATCATCTTGTTAATGGTATATAACGTGTAAGAACACATTTTATAGTAAATTATGTAATACAACATATGTAATTACTGATAATTGTACTCGTAGTATTGCTGAAATTGTCAAGTGTATAATACTTGATGGTGTCATTAATGTGAGTCTCCTTGACCCTTTGGACCTTTTTGAATAAAAAAATAAGTACATTAATTAGTCAAAAATCAGAAAAAAAAGTAAATAGATAAAAATACTTAAGTTAGGAAACTAAAACTAAGACATGAATAAGACGTTATACCAGAGCTTTCAAGAAATTAATCAGCTGTGATGGCTAAGAAATTTCTCAGTCTGAAGAATATAAAAGTGTAATTAATTACGAAGTTCGTATTTAAAATCATTTGGGAGCACAGACGTAGCAGAAAAAAGCAGAAATCTGGCATCACAACGTTACAATTCCTAATATATTTATTTGGATGAGAAGCAGGAAATGGCATAAGAACAAGGGAACGCAAAAACACAATTCATCATCGTCTTCTCTTGCGAGAGGTGCACGAAATTACATAAGCAGAGAAAAAATAATGTAAACACAAGGAGAGAAATTGAAAATGAACATTTATTTTTATTTAACACTTTAATCCAGTTTCCTCTTTTTTCCTTAATTTTTATAAGAAAATGATTCTTGGTTGATTCTTTTTTCACTTACAAGTACAGTAGTTGGAGGCAAAGATAAATCTCTTTTCCTCCGCACTTTTAATAAAAACGGACTTCATATTCTTTTGTTACTTTGTTCTACAGCTAGTGTGCGAGTATTTCATTCCACTTTTGAATTCTTACTGGTCGCAAAGCCCAAAAGATTTCTCTCCGAAGTAATCGATTGTATTTCGATTGCAATACACTAAAGATAAAAGGGGTAATATAGCTTCATTATTGCGTTACAATACTAAATTGTCATAATTGCAGGCGATTACCCACTGTTGCCTTGCTCCTTCTAATGCACTAATACATATTCTCTCCATTCTACCAAAAAAGCATTTTCTGGAATTGTAGCATTAATGGATATGATTATGAAGTATTGATAGCAAACATATTCAATTTCGTAATATAATCAGCGATAAATGTTCAGATAACTGAATAAGATTTGTTAATCTGCCATAGATTTGGACTGAAAACTAAACATTGCCAACCTACGGAATGAAAATTTCGCAAGTTCAATTGCATATTTTTATGATGAAGTGTATTTGAAATATTACACACGTTTTGCATTGTATGCTTCAAAAACGTGTCTTTATAAGCTGAAATTCAATGTGACAAGACATTTCTAGCTATAGAAAGAAGTTTAACTCCTTCTTGAGGCAACGATTGACATTTGTGTATATCACCTATACCATACAAAAATGCTTTATGAATACTTGAAGAAAATAATGAGCAAGAATTAAGCAGAGGTTAAATCTTCAGATGAAATACACGCCATAAGGCTCGAGACAAGTTTGGAAAAGTAAGCGGTCAGAATAGTGCAAGGAGTTTATCACATTAGTTAAGAGCTCAAAAGAAAGTCGAGTGAGTGAGTGAGTGTGTCGGGTTTAAGGGCCCGTCGACAACTTGGTCATTAGGGCCCCTCAAAAGAAAGTCGAAGAAAATGAAATAAGGCTGCCATCAAGACTAAGTTAATAAGCAGACCTGAAGACTTCACTGACACGACTCCCATCCAGAAAATGTGAGGAGGTGGATCAACTACACAGTGACGGTGACGTCACCCTCAGGACGCTAATGCCTGGCGGTTGATGAACAAACTAAAGACAAAATAGACAAAATGACTACATTTTGTTTAAGGAAAAATGTACAACTATCATAGACATATACTTAATTAACACTGTGGTAGCGCTGCCTCTTACTAAGCGGGAGACCCGGATTCGATTCCCGGTACCGGCGTGGGGATTTTCTTCCGCTGGGAGACCTGGTCCGGGGTGCACTCAGCCTCGTTAGGTTCCTGAGGGGCCAATTGAGGTGCCAAAGAAGTAGCGGCCTCTAATCGCGAACACCGTATAACCAGCCGGGAAGGCCCGAGGTGCTGACCACGTCCCACTCTCCAGTCCTGCATCCTGACGCCTGTAGTGGGCACAGGTGGGGAACGCAGCGGTCGGGTGGTAGGTCTTGATCCGGTAACAGCTCTTGCGCTGGGGTTTAATTATTTTATGCTTAACTAAAAGTTTTGGCAAAATAATTTTAATCAACTCAAAGTTTGCGAAGACATAAGAAAGGGCCTCAATTTTAAAAGCCTGGAAATAAAATATTCCTGAATTGTAAATCTGAAAATTCTTATTCATCAGAGTACCTTTCTTGCAAAGAAAATTGTGCAATTCCTCTATAAATGTGTATATTTCTTAAGCACAGATGGATACAAAAGTAAGCTACACAATTCATTTTTCTGCAATTCATTTTAAAACATTTCCAGGTGTTTCAAATGTTTGGTGCTCAATATTCTCTGTCATTTTAGCATGCAGTATAAGAACATGCATTACCTGTGTCACTTTTGTTTTGACAATATCATTAAAGCATTTTCAATGATTTTAAAGAAAAAGATATGAAAAAGTTAATCGGGAAAATTTACCCCTATCAACTTGAATAGGTCCCTATGTTTAAATCAGAATGCTGCAAATGGACAGCTGGTACTTTTGGAAGTTCATTTTAATCTTTCTCAATGGCAGTTTTAGCCACTGGGAGATCATGTAATGACATTTTCAGTTGCAATCCAACCGATGATGTACCGTTATTTTCATTGTTTTATTTTATGAAATTTTGGTAGAGTGACAGCTTTTGCTCTATTGTACCATTATATTTATTCCGATTTTATTCACAGTAAATTTTTAATTTATTTATTATATTCTAAACTACATGTTTGCTTACCTACCCTGTGAGGGCAGCGATAAATTTTTAATTCGATCAAAGCAGACAGTTCGTCTGGAACTTGAGTTATAGCGATCTGAGAGATATTGACAGAAAAGTCCCATCTATTTTTTACGAGCCGAATTGCTCTGTCGCAAGACAGCCTCTGTTTTACCTGCTGCTCGGCTGTAGATTGGATGGGTTGGAACCAGATTAAATAATCGGTGTTATACACGCATATTTATTTATTTCAGTTCCCTTTCACTCGGAACAGTAATGTTTGGATTTCCTTGATATAAATGATATAATATTTAAAATAATTTAAAATTGCAGTAAAGTAAATAACAGTATAAGAATATACATACGTACTAACAAAAATACAGATTGTGACTAATTTTAAATAGGGCCGTTACGTAAATGGTACTAGGCTAAATTCATTTAATATATAAATTAATTGAACAATGCGTAGCAAATGTATACTTTACGTAGGCATGCCGTTTTTGATACAATTTAAATGCATATTTATTTTACTTGACAGCAACAATGTGGTTCGCTGCATTGTCTTTATTCTCCGATCCCCTAATTAGAGGCGTAAAAGCAACGGTCATTTTTAAGAGTTCCTGTCGTAGCAGTTACAATAAAATGTTAGTTCTTAAATATGCGAACCTTCCAAATAACAGCTTTAAATGGGTGGCACGTACATAAAACGCACATAACATGATGACAGCAGTTGAGAACACAATAACTGAGATGACTGTCGACTACTTCAGTAGCCACTACACTCACATGACTTTCTCTACTCTTGTACTAACTATTCTTACAAACTCTTATTCCTCTATCTTCTTCATGGTGGTTGAGTTAAACATTTTCAGAAATTACCTTATTGCTAATTCTCTTGTAGGTGCAAGGGGAATTTGGAGTACAGTAGGCTTTGAGCTATAGTCAAATCTTTTAAAACTATTTGCTTCATGAAGGCATTGAAATTCCGTTCTCTTTACGCGGCTAAGATATAAAAAGGTGAATTAACGACCTTCCATTTGAGAAAAACTTAAGTATTACAAATCTCGCAAATTAAGTATTACAAATAACAAACAATATAAATGTTTCACAACAAAAAACTCCACTTGGACATAACTTGTGTGTTTTAATGAGATTTACATTTTTGTACAATAAGATTTCATCTAGATATCTCTTACGGTTTACCAGTTATGAAAATATCATCAACAATAAACAGGAGTATATGGATTATAGACAGAAAATTCAAAATATAAATGTAATTTGCCATAAAAATATCTCAAACATGTCATTTTAATCAAAATCGTTAAGAGCCATTTTTTAGAAAATCAAAACTTTTGGAACATTTTACATGTAAAGAGTAGTTTAGGATAGTTGAATTGTTCTTCATAATCTTTATCTCGCATCCTTGAAAAATGTTAAATTTAAATTCCAATTTTAGTTTTCAACCGACTTTACATTTTTAAGTTACGCTGCTAAACACACACACACACACACACACACACACACACACACACACACACACACACACACACACACACTCTCTCTCTCTCTCTCTCTCTCTCATACACACATATACCCTCACATACACTGGCACACTCCGACACACGGACCTTTTTCCAAAAATAATTTTTGTAGTTTCATGGGGGCCTCAGAACATATTTCCGGTGGAATCTTGACATCGAAATTTTGGATAGAATACAATACATGTATTACGCTACTATACGTGGTAGAAAACGTAGAGGGTTCGTTGGTGCTCTCTATAGTACTACGCAGTGATAACAGGACTGGGAATAAGAAACGAATTGATAGTGTATAAATAAGAGTGTTGCTGATATACCTATTTCGCATGGCATGCTGTGAAGTTGGCGTTGAGGTTGCTTATACAGTATTCCATCTCCAGAATCGTTTCAAAATAAATCCATTTCCACTTCTTATATGACACCGTAAACCTATCGATTAGGAATTGAAAGTGAGGCCAACTTTCCGTTCCATGCCCTTTTATATGAATTCCTGAAGTCCAGAAATTTGTAAAGCGCAGAAATTTTGAAGAATTGTCGAAAAGTAGTAGATTCAATCATTGCACCAGAGGGCCAGCCTGCCGCCATATTGTCAGTGTTCCAGACTCATTCCAATCCGAAGGCAAGTTTTAACAAATATTTTGTACCCCACAGCAGTCTCAACTAAAACCCAATTTTCTGTTGTACAAATAAAGTGTATTCGGATTCCCTCTATGGCTTAACCCCACGATTTTCTGTCAGTTTTCGCATACTTCGGACGGCCAAGGATATTAACCGAAATAACCCGTTTCTATAACCCCAAATTCAAACTCCTTTTATTCTCTTTGATATGTTAGTAATTTACGAAATTTTAGTGGTTTATAGGCCATACCCTTTAGAAACCATAGTACATTTTTTTAATTATCAAAATAGGTGGAATGGATTTTGAGATACCTTGCACACATACACAGACACACACACACACACACACAAACACAATCACACATACCTCCACACAAAACGCGCGCGCACGCGAACTTTCTCTGTTTATAAAATGAATATGGATAAACAACAGAGGTTTATAAGCTCGTATCTAGTAGTTTGAGTCAATACAATTGAAAACTTTAAATGGCATCCATCTGGTTCTTTCCCGGAACCAAGAAACTCCGCTACTGTAGGCGAAGATGCTGGGCGTCTTCTTTGTTGGATAATCTCATTCCAAAGTTTGCCGGAAAGTGTGTGAAAGCGATAAACCTTTCTTCCTTCGGAACATTACATAGAAGCCGGACTTCAGTTATCCCCCTGGATCTTTCAATCTGCAAAGTGGCTTGTTTAGTTTGCTCTTCTCGAACGACAAGCTTCTTACACCTATGGTAATATCCACTAACCGAAATCCTATTTCTATCCATTTAATTCGCTTTCCTTGAGTATCCTAAAAGCAGTGGTACTTCTGGTTTAGGATATTTCATGAACAGTTAACTTAAACCATTAACTGACGTGGTTCAAAACCAACTAGGATTGCTCCTTGTGACTGAGGGATTTTTCCAGATTTTCTTCAGCCCTCGTAACTGGCAGAACTATCCTAAATTTAGACCTGGAACGTTTCTTGCTAAATTTCCTTTCCGAATTATTTAGTTTCAGGTATAGCCAGTGATACGGTGTCATATGTAATTTAAGAGTATTAAACATCATCAAAAGTTAAACCCACAGTTTACCATTCCCCTTCTCCCGCCTTAGAAACGTTCACTTATCGACAAAACACACACACATACACACACACGCACGCGCACACACACATACATACAAAAAGCCTTGCTATGCATGATTTTAAAATGCCTTTACAGAGTTTGGCAGCGAGTTCCTTACACTGAACAATGAAGCTTCATTTAAACGTGTCACATAATCCTTCGATTTAGTTAAATTCAAGATGTTATAAATGAATGAATTTTGAAGTGGCACGTTAATCTGACCTTGTCAATCTGTTACGAAGTGATAAATTGCTATTAGGTACTCAAAATGTTCTTCTGTTGCATCTAGACATGTCTGTACTCGCAAAATCTTCACTGTCTCACCTGTGAAACACACTCACCGTGTAGCATGTAAACAATGGAAATATTAAACACATACTGGTAGCTACATTTTTATTAAACTCACTACATATGCATAAATGACAAATGTAAACAACACGTCATCTATATCAGATATCGAATGATAACATAAATAAATGAAGTCGTTGGTTGAACATGGAAATTCACGAACATAAACTTTTATTAATAGATTAATAATGCAAAAACGAAGCATTTGGGCCATATCTTTGTATGAACTTTTCCCTTGTTTCAATGTAAGGAAACCATCTTTAAACTCTGTAAAAGTATTTCTGAATCCCTCTGTAGGTATACACGTGCTATTTCTAATATCTCCCAAGAACGCAGAGAGGGAGGGAAACGCCTAGGATTTATGTGCGAGTGAGAGAGTATGGGACAGAAACTGAGAAAGATGGAAGGAGTAGGAGAGAACAGCATAATTCTAAAGCAGTAATTTATTTAGTATCAAATTCGACTTATAAAACACAACTAAGCATTTTGGTTACTTCCTTAAAGACTAATGGCTTTGATTACACATTCATACATTTAAAGCAATAAAAATCCGCAATTTCTTGAAAAGTTAGAAGCACCTTTCATATCTTTTGAAAGGATGTCTTGAAAGTCGAATACATTCCACATAAAACTGGGTAGAGGAAGGTTCAAAATTCCGAAACTGCTCTTAGAGTTTTCATTCAGAGACACAAGTCACTGACGGTTGTTTACTATAAAACCGCGAACACAGAAAAAAATGATCTTCTAAACTGCATTTTGCTACGAATCATGCTATGTCTGGAAAAATGTGTAGATCCTACCACAATCTACAATGGACCACATCCAGATTTGGGATAGGTAACGTTGTTCTTAAGAAAAACCATTCACTATATGAAACTTTCCATTCTTTAATTTGTTACAAAGGTACTAAGAAGTATAATTTTAAAAAATAAACTTTGTAGTTCAACACATGTTGGGGGAGATCGATTTTGATTATACCCAATAAAAGTGGTATAAATTAACATTAATTAATATATTAAGAATGTGATTACTTATTGGAATGACATTTGGTACACCCATTTCTTTACTTGTTGGAAAAGCCTGTGCAAAACAGACTTCAATACTTTAGAAAATCATCTTTTTCACTTCGGTATACCCTTAATTATTTTGAAAATATGCATTTATAACCATGAGTGTAACAGCAAACGTTCAAAAGGCCCATAGCTGAGCTACCTTCTGTATTAGACAGCTGCCTTAAAAATCAAATCAAAATGGATAGGTTGTCAGTCGCATAAATTAAATGATAAGTGTATGTCTGCAGCAGTAAACGCACCTGAACAACCCTTGCGTCTTTAGCCAGTAGTTCCAGTTATAACCCATTTCGATGCGTGAAATATTATTAATTCTCATTTCGTTCGATGTGCGCGCGCCTCTCTATAGCAAGAGGTCAGCTCAGTGTACGAGTACATTACTCAGAGAGTCAGTTCTAATTATCTGTGATGTGCAGAAATTTACTGTGCTCATAATTCTGAAAACGGTGCAGAGATCGAACGTTGGATAGAGGGATTTTCTTTATTCCCCTGGCATTTATATCGCCCGATGAGCAAATCCTTAGGGAATATCTTAACCTAAGTCTAGAGCCCTGTCCCTGACAGGCACCGCTTATCCTGGAGCTCTTATTGGAAAACAATGATTATCAGTTTCTCCGTTCTTTCCTCAGCTAAAAGATCTGCCAAGATGAAGGCTTATCTTCCATTCCCCGTAAGGGATTTCATTTTCATTTCTGCACGTTCACTCCCATGAGGTATGGTAACGACTTTATGGAGCATGTTAAAGGCCCCATGTTGCCCGGAATATTAACATCGGCCACTATATTTAGCGGCGAGACTTCAATTATCTGAAATTATGGAACCTTGATAATTGAAATTGCGTTTATTAAGGCAGAATTATTCACTTTTCGATGTAATTTCATAGTTTATAATTCTGTTTGTGCAATTAAGTGTATAATTAGAATATTAACCAAAACCTTTTTGAGATAAACGACCTATTTAGATAACTTCCACTACACGTTGAAAACCGATTAGATATTAGCATGTAAATTGTCGGGTTTTTTATTTGTTCCAGTGGCGTTTCATTAGGCCAGCGCTGACTGTTTTCGGGGTCTACCTAAACTCATTTTCTTTCTTTAGCCTGCCGCAGCTTGTTTTGCACTTTGAACTTCACGGCTGTAACATTAATGTTAAGGATATTTTCTTGTAAATCAGATTAAACCGCGGTTATGTGAGACGCAGACCACCGCCACCGCCACCGCCACCGCCACCGCCACCGCCACCGCCACCGCCACCATTTACATAATTAATTTTCTCTGTCTCCCCTTTAGCTTAGGCTCCAAAATTGTATAAACTTAGAAATGTGTTTTTCGTTTTTTGGCCTTAAAGGTTTAATTTTGTGTTTGAAAATTTAAAAGATGAGCCTGGATACATCTTACAGTAAAACCTAGCCAAATGTGTATTTGTTGTCTCTCTAAGCATGTATAGTTGACTTCATTAGTGATAAACAAAAACTTCTCCCCAAGGAACATTTTACAGAAAGAAATATGCTAAAAATATTGATAGCTAGAAAACAGTGATGAAATATTTGCAAACTGCAGTGAAATCCACTTTGGAAATTACATTTGAAATTACAGTAAGGTATTCAAAATGGCGTCCGGAAGCAAATGCAGTTTTCACATCCACGAATGTTTCAATTATTTTATAGGGTTAAAATTTAAAAAAGTTGTTTTCTCTCGAGTTTTATGATATTTCAGCTATACATATTGTTAATTACTTAATGTACAGTCGAGCGCACGCATACGTGCCAATGCTTTTGAAGTTTTTAGTGCTTTTCTTTATTTAACATTGGCAGAATATCCAGTGTTCCACACAGACCTGGGCGAGACTATTTTATTTGTTTGAATTAAAGTGCGAAACACACACACACACACACACACACACACACACACACACACACATACAATACACACATACACACATACAATACACACACATACAAACACACACACATACACACGCCGATGAACATAAGTCAGGTCTAGGCGAGCTTCGTATTGGAGGAAGCGCTAGGTCCACCTTGATCTAAAAAATAACTCGAACATCCTATGAACATTGGGCTGATTTGGCCTGGAGTGACAGAAAAATATGAGGTACGTTTTTAAGTAGAAGCAGTTGGAAAATCCAATATCAAGCCAGGAGTTAAGTACGGATATCCCGCTTTCTGTGATTGCACTTAACCATTGAGCTACCAGGACAACGTGCCGATAGGACATTCAATTTCTGACCCAAGGTTTTTTCTCTCCAACTTCCGATGCATACACATACTGAACAAAGTTTATTTAACAGTGGAGAGAGGTTATATCATGGTCTTAATCCATTATATCACTACTTTTTCCTAAAACTACATTATCTGTTAATGCAAATATTAAGAATGAAATCTTCGACTCAGTTTCTGAAATGTCAGCCTGTGATATTTGTAAGCAAATCTCAGATAGTATAGCAATTTGTGAGACAGCTCACAAATAAATATGCCGCATAGTGCCATAGTAAATACCTCAACAACAGGATAACTGTGTCTGATATATGATTATACAAGGGAATAAATGCAAAGGAGGAGAGATCCGAACGCGAATTTCTGCAACTACTTGGGCTCTTTTGAAGTCTATCTCTGAAGGTTTTGGTTATGCCACTTGGAACCTTCTTGTGTTTCGAACCGTAAATAAATCTTCCCTCTCTCGTTTTGATCAACTAGCAAACCCAGCAAGGCAGCGGATTTCCCTCCTTTTCTATTTAAAGGGAGACCAACTTTTGCGCCTCTGCTCTTAAAGGAAATCATTATGCAAATGCCGATACTTCAAAAAGTGTCCGTTCTGACTTTAGATATTGTTTCCCAAACACCGTTGTCTCCAATTTTCCAAGCCCGGATCAATAGTAGGTCTCGGAGAAGCTTCATTAGTTCTGCTAGTCGTCCGATGCCAAGAAGAGGGCAGGGGGAAGTTCAATTTGTTTAGACGAGTTGCTTCGTTGTCCCCAACATGGATCCGGCATTCCCTATTGTAGACTCCACCACGCATTCAAAGCGACACGCAACTATAGGCGTTTGTTACACCAATATAAGGAAATTAATCCAGCATGTGTCGCCAATTTTCTTTTCATTCTTCAGCATAAGCTAAGCTCCTGCCAATCACACCGGATATGCCTTGCAAAACGTGCATTATACTCGTTATACAAGGTGTTGAGGGTAACAGTGCGCAGAATTTAACAGTGACTTCTTCGCGTTAGGTTGAATACAGTGTCCTACCATTTTTCGCTATACTGCATGGCTGCGTAAATAAAAAAGTCTGCTGTGTTGCACTCACATGATTTTCTCTAATCTTGTAGAGTCGAGATAAACATTTACAAAAATTATCTTAATGCTGATTTTCTTGTAGATGCAAAGGGAGTATGGGAATTCAAAAGGCTCTAAGCGATTGTTAAATGTTTTAAAGATTTGAAATTCCGTTCTCTTTGCTCGGCCAAGAAATAAAAAGGTAAATAACAAACATTCATTAGAGAAAAGTTTATTTCAAAACTAACAAATGAATATATCGGAAATGGTTCATTTCACATAAATATATTTGGGCATAACATCAAAAGTAAACAGGACTACATTGGCTATAGCCAATATATATATATATATATATATATATATATATATATATATATATAATACATTTAATTTGCCATAAGAATATCAAACATTGTAATTTTAATCAAAATCGTTAGGGCCAGTTTTGATAAAATCAAAATTTTCGAAAAGTTTTCCATGTAAAAGTGAAGGAATTTTCTTCAGAATCTTCGTATTGCATCCTTGGCTTTTAAGCGACTTTTCGTTTTTGAGTTATGCAGACAGACAGACACACACACATGGACCTTTTTTTTAAAAAAATTTTTAAATTTATTTTTTTAATTCAGGGGACCTATATTACCGAAAACGAAATTTTGGGTCGAATACCATACTCCTACTTACTGTAAAAGTAGACTATTCTTTTAATGTTGGTGAGTGATACTAGAACAGCAATTCTGGCCAACGAAGACTAACGTATTACTCATAGTTACCATGAGTCTAGAAATAATAAAAGCCCTATTAGTTTTAACAGCTCATTACCCATTAAGAAGAGGGTAGAGGCGAACCCTGGAATTCTACACTGAAGAACAGTTCAAACAGCAAGTTTCATCATTAATAACTTAATTAAATTATTTTCTTCAGCACTCACATGCAAGGGTCCGCAAATATGCACTTGAGCTGTTCACTGTACTCTCAGCAGTACGAGGATATGGCTGAAGCGTTTGATCTGACGATGCTAAAGATGTGGTAAAGGGTTCATGTCAAAGTTAAACTAACGGCCACCTAGCCAATAAAAGCGATAAAGGAGGAAATACTTCTGGTGCCCTAGTGGCAGTGTTTAAAATTAGTTTTATAATAAATCATTCCACGTGAATCATACAAAATTATCCTTTAAGGGTACACCGAAGTGTGAAAAAAGTGAATTTATAAAGTATTAAAGTTAGAGAGCTAATGAGCTAATTTCATTCCAATATCTAATATCATTCTTGATGTGTTAATTTACATCAATTTTATTGGGTACAATCAAAATCTATCTCCTCCAACAAGTATTGAAATACAAACTTGACTTTTTAAAATTACATTTATTACCTTTGTAAAAAAAATAAAGTATAGAAATTTTGAGATATTGAACCGTTTTCCTTAAAAAATTAATACATTAAAGCATAAAAATGTCATAAAAATTGCGCGTTATTTTATTAATTATGTTTAAAAAATGATAACCAATATCAAAAATTCAATCATACATTTAACTACCTTTATTCTGAACTATACTGAAAAAAAGTTTTAGATCTCTAGCTAGATTTTTGTGGGAGAAGGCAGATTTTGAATATGAGAAAATAAAGAGTTTGTTTTCGAGAAAAATGAGGTGAAAGTTTAGTCGCAAACTTCCTCATTATGCAAGTCCTTCCTTCCCCATTTGGTTTTTTTCATCGATTTCTATAAGGTCGACGTACTGCCCTTTCTTTTTGGCATTCTAACGCAGTACAGTAATTCAATCTGCGATTTTAGAAGATGCCTAACATACGTGTTTACAAACACGAGGTCTGTTCATAGAAATAAAAGCAAAGTATCTGCTGCTACAACTTAAGCTTTATTTTCACCATAAATAAGACCCGTAATACTACATACGATTTATATACCAAATATTACACTGAATAATCTTGTGAGCACCCTAAAATATTTCAAAATTTAGACCAAATGCTTATAAATGGAAATCCCCAAGTCAAACAGAAGCATGGCAATTAACTTCAGAAACCAACAAATGACAAACGGAAGACTGCCGCCTATGAGATTTATTGGAGAACTTGTTTAACTAGACTACGTTGAATGCATAGGCAGCAGAACACTTAGCGCTTATTTAAAAACAACTTATTCTAGGGACCTGACACTTGGTCAGAGGAGAATCCCTTGGGTCAACACAGCCAAGTACCTTGGTGTACAACTAGACCGAGGACTTACCTTCACCAAGCATGTCACAGCTAAAGCTGCCCAAGGTCACGGCGCTCTGGGAAAGCTCTATCCCATCTTTAGGTCTACTATGCCTACACGACTTAAATTACGCATTTATCGTGCGATCATCCCTCCCCTGATCCTGTATGGTTGCGAGGCATGGGGATTCGTGGCTCAAACCACCATCCGCAGACTGCAAG
Organism: Tenodera sinensis; assembly: GCA_030765045.1. Lineage (NCBI taxonomy): Eukaryota > Metazoa > Arthropoda > Insecta > Mantodea > Mantidae > Tenodera > Tenodera sinensis. The sequence goes on along the minus strand of CM060963.1, from coordinate 67,787,421 downwards.
TCGTGCAGAACAGGGCCCTTAGGATGATCTACGATACTGACCGTAGATTTTCTTCCCATATTCTCCATACTCATTCTGGCATTCCATATATTGTGGATGTTGTGCGAGATAGAGCCCGCTCTATGTATGCGAAACTTACGCCACACCCTAACCATCTGGTAAATACCCTGGGTCAATATGATCACCATCTACCCAGGAGGCGCAAAAGCTATCGTTTACCCAAGGATGTCTTGGGCTAATTAGCTTCGCTGCTTCCCCATTTCACCAAACATTCCAATGCATTCGGTTTCTCGCTAATTTGACACTGCTTGACTTGCTGGTTAGACAAGCTGACCTTTGCTAAGTGAGCAGAGGGGCATGGGTGCCCCAGGATGGGTAGACATTCTAACTGGCACTCATATCCCTAGTCTATAGCAAGAGAGAGTAACCAATCATCACCATTGGCTGACACTGACACAAATAGCTTGTACATTTGACTACACCTTTCATACCTCACGGGTAAATCCATACTAAATGGATAGGTACCGTGGGCATACATCCCGCCCGGGTAAACCCGAGCGACCTGATTTGGCTCTTGGCTCTCTCTTGGCTCTTGGCTCTTGGCCTCCACGAAATTGATATGAGAACGCCCATTTGAAAAGCAGAGACAGAGAAGTTTAAAAATGGCGTTCAAAATGTGCGTTCTCCCTTCCCTAGAGGATTAAGACTTTGCAAATATATTCTTTAAAGCATAGTACATTTTTGGCAATAAAAATACAAACATCGATTTTCTTGACCAAAGAGCCTAAAATATTACTTCGGTGTTCCCTTAAGCTGTGGTACTACAAATTTATACATGTTCGCTATTTATGAAACTAATATATACGTAAGAAAGGTTAGACTTATAACAAATGTGAGAGTGTTCTAAGACCGTCGAGCTATTAAAGCTAATTTTGAACGTGTTGACATAATGCAGCGTACCACAGCTGGGAACTCAGTATCATAGAGCGTTGCTGAATCTATATCAGCCATAGGAAAGAGCACTCCGAAGGTGGGGAGAGAGCATTCTCCCCCCATCTTACTCGCTGTAGCTACTGGCACACATAGATACATACACATGCATCAGGTAGAACCGGTTTTCCCTTACGGTTTTCCGCTTTACTGATCACGAAGGAAGGTAAAGTAGGGGAATGGCTTAACACCAAGCCTATATAATGTGAAAATGTAGAATCTAAGGTTTTCTTTACAAATATCTACTTTTTGTATATTTTATTTATTTATTTTTTTTTTTTATTCATAATCTTGCCACCTATTGGCACAGGACTAACTCACTAGAATTTATGCACATTTTGATAGCTTAAGGTCTATTGTTGCCAACTGTTTGGTGTATTAGCATGTACCTACTATAATTAAATAAAGTAATAAAAATAAAGTAATAAAGTAATAAAAAAGAAATAAATAAGAAATATTGGGAAGTTAATACTGGTTTGGAAAGTCTCTTATAGTTATTATTTCCCAAGGGGTTTAGTAAGATAAATCCAAATCCAAATTAAAGTCCATAATATGGAGGAGTCCCTTAAACACCGAATTCGCTGGGCAAGCTTGAGTAGAGATCCACCCACTTTATCGGAACATGGCGGTAAGACAGTAAACTGCACGAAACAAATGAAAGGCTATCCCATATGCCGCTGACACTCCAGTCGCCGCTATTCAAGAACACAGCACGACGTTATTATAACAATGGTTGCTGCACCTGTGTATGCGCCTCGGTAATAACCCTTGGAGCGTTTCCAGAATTGGCAATAACGCATTAAGTTCTGAATAGACGATGAGGTAAGGGTCAACCTAACAGCTGAGGGGAAAGTCGTGAGCGGAATCATAACTATTTCCTTCTTTTTCTCTTTTCTAGTTCCAGTGAATTAGTGTTGACACTAACATTGTGCTTGTACTAGGGTTTTGAGTATTCATACAGAAATTATGTTCTGCTAACAGTTTTAGTGTATAATGCGTATTTTATATTCCAAATTGGAACAATTTTAATTTCAGTCAAATATTCAATGTCAAGAGATATAGCTCCACGGTAACCTGTCGGAAGGTCTTTGGTTCGCTTCCTGTCCACCACTCACTCTAATCTACGCCATTCTGTGGTTTTTCCCGGTCATGAGGATAATGTTGGGGTAGTTTTTTCATTTACCACGATTTCCTTTTCATTAATTCTCTTTCATCCCATTTCCAACCTTGTATATTCTTGTGAATTTTTCTTGGTAGAAGTATGTTGGACCGAACATTCAAGTCCCTTCCGTAAGGGAGTTGTTTGGATTGGGATAGTCTCGACGGGGTAGTGGTGTTTGATACCCACGAAAGATTGTGTACATCTTGGGTGGTGATACCCAATTAGAATAGTACTCAATGTATTTTGATTATCCATTAGATTGGTAGGAGGGTTTGTAGCAACATTAATATTTTACATCAGGTTGATATAAAGGCTTCAATTGCATATTATAAGCTATTAAATAATGTAGCATTTGGGCCTTTTACGTTCTTAATATTGAAAGGTATTAACTATTTACGAGATTTACGTGATATGTTTGATACTTACCTGCAGAGCTAATAGCTAATTAGCTAGATATCCGGTGAACCAACCAATATTTTTCGGTAGTCTTCCTCTATGGGTTAAGGTGCCTAAGTGATGTATCCACCCTCGACCCTATGTAACAGCAGGGGGCCATTTTGTAGCCTAGCCATTGCCCTAATGGAAAAATCAACAGAGGTGGGGGGGGGGGGGGGGTAGCCCTCGCAGGTTGATGAGTTTCTACTCCTACAATACCCTTGTACTCCTATGTGTTTCTAGGTTTGGCTCCCCGTGGGGGTCGCTGAGGGGTTATCCTCCCCATGGGAGGCGCCCTCTGACGCTCGCCTACCACCTAGGCGGTCTGGGTTCGATCCCAGGGACCCGCATGTGGTATTCGTGGTGGACGAAGCGGCGTCAGGGCGGGTTTTCTCCGGGTGCTCCGGTTTCCCCCGCCATCTCATTCCACCGGTGCTCCATCTTCATTCCATGTATCATGTGTCACCGCCTGCGGTGCCGTAGTAGTAAAAGTAGGCGTTAAACACTACAACTACTACGCCCTCTGACGCTTGCCATTCCGGGATTACTCCCTTGCTGCCTTTAGGATGGGTGATAAATTGAAGACGGTGGGTAGATGGTGGAAATTGGAGTTTGGGAGATAAGATTTTTTTTTTAATTAAGTGTTTGATGATGTAATGATTTGGTCCGTTATCGTAGTTAATCTATGGTTGTGTCAGTAGGAGTCTTGGGCGTTTGTAAGTCTCCCCGGGGTCTATATCATATTCCCCGAGGCCTCGGATAAGGTGGTTAAACTGTGAGGAAGACTGGCGTAGAATTTGTTGGACAGTTGCTTGATGTAGTCAATTAGGGTAGGGAAGGAGAGGTCAGAATGAATGTTTTCGTTGGGAATGTACCAATCAGTGGCTATGGATGTGCGCAAGTAGCGGTTTTGCAGAACTTGTAGTGGGTTGAAATTTGTCTTGGCTGCTGCTCCCCAGATTTGACAGGCGTATGTGATCGCAGGTCGGACAACCTGTTTGTAAACCAGGAGTTTATTCTTCAGAGACATGGGGGATTTCTTGTTGTACAAGGGGTACAACAAGGCCATACGTCTGCTGATTTTTGAGGCCAGTTTAGTGATGTGGGGCTTCCATGTAAGTTGCATGTCTAGTTGGATGCCTAAATAAGTGGCTTCTGTAGACCAGGGGATGTTGTTGCCTGAGAGCCGAAGTTCTTCTACGTCCTGGAGGTGCCTCCTCGTGAATGTTACTGCGGTTGACTTATTGGCGTTTAGCTTCATACGCCACGTGGCGAACCATACTGTCAGCATATCGGCATAGAGCTGGAGACGTTGCACTGCAATACCGTGTTGAGTTGATGCAGTGGTAATTGCAGTGTCATCAGCGAATAGATATAAATTGCAGCCCCGAAAGGTGGGAAGGGTGTTGATGAAGGTTAGGAACATCAGGGGCCCCAAAACACTGCCTTGAGGTACCCCTGCGTTGGAGTAGGGTTGGGAAAGGATGCTGTCCCTGGTGACAACAAATGTGCGATGTGACAGGAAACTATGAATTAGATGTACCAGGTAGGGAGGGGTGTCGTATCTGATGAGGCGATGAAGGAGACCTTCATGCCACACAGTGTCGAACGCTCGAGAAATATCTAAGAATAGGGCTGCAACGTAATGCCGATTGTTGAAGCCGGTTATAACGTTGTCCACAAGCCGGAGGAGTTGGTGCGTAGTTGAGTGCTTACGACGGAAGCCAAATTGTTCTGGCCGGAGGATGTTGTGGGAGTCGAGCGTGGTTTGGAGACGTTTCTGGACCACCTTTTCAAATATTTTGCTGATTATTGGCAGAAGGCTGATCGGTCTATGATTGCTTGGATGTTGCGCATTCTTTCCCGGTTTTGGCAGAGTGATTATGCGTGCATGTTTCCATGCCGCCGGGAAGTGAGCCAGTCGAAGAAGGCTGTTGAAAAGGTGGACCAATAAGGTAATCCACTGAACTGGTAAGTATTTGAAAGCAGCGTTTGGCAGGCCGTCATCAGCAGCAGCTTTATAAGGTGGGACAGTCTAGGTTTGGTGGCGTACGGCGATGTTGGACGCTGTCACGGATTTTACCTCAAAGAAAATAACACCTCACTTGAACATTGGAGGGCTGCCTGGTTTATATATCGTTCATTGCTTTCTCTAAGCACCCCCAGCAGGGAGGACGGCTCTTCCAGCCCGGTATTGTTAGGGACTTCCATACGTCTCTGTGGTCTATCTGTCCGGGGTATGCAGCATCTTGAGGTTCCTTCAGTTCATCCCTTCCTCCTAGACGTACTCCCGATCTTTAATCATAACCTTATTTGAAACAGTAACTATTAATGGTAAATGTAGATGGTAATTATTGCTGATTATGTACAAAGTGAAATATTCTTAGGTGACCAGTGGGTAATTTAAATGCAAATACCTACATTTGATTTTCATTAAGGATATCTATGACTGAAATTTTATGAAAATCCAGAAAAAGCAGCTTTTTGCTTTTAATGCTATAAAATACACATTCATGAAAGCGAAAAATGCATAATTTGCCTCCGTACGCTGTTTTTAAATGCCCTATTGCAAGTTTAAATATCGCATAGGCTTTAATGTGTGCTGTGCACTCAACCCGTTATCTCTGTTTTCTCGCTACAGTCATTTACAGGATTTTTCTTGCTGTAAAATGTTCTTTGCTGAGCAACTTTTGTATTGCACTAATGCAATTTGCTTTACTGCACAGAGACATAAATAAATATTGCCCTAGATTTTATTGTCAGATTTATTTAAGCATGTACATTTTAATTTTCAAAAAAAAATTGAGGGGAAAAAAACTATATATTTGTAGGTTATAAAAATTTGCAGCAAAAACCGAAATAGACAGAGATACACAGCGCCATTTTAAAAAGGTATGTCCATTTTTAATCTATAGTTACAATGTTAGACCAAAATTTAAACCCTTTTTGTCGTGAAGGACTCTTTAGTGATGTAATAAAAGAAAGAAACTGATCATAATTTCTAAATTATTAAACAAAAATTGATGTCATTTAGGCAGTAACATGTTTACATTGCGTTACACCTATGGTATAAATTTTACAAAACTGACATTCTTAGCTTACCATTACAAATTTTCATTTTATATATAAATTTTTATTATTCACACTTTTAGATCGCAAAATCTTAAAACTTGAATGAATACTTTTCCTCACTCCAAGTGTTAGGCGCTCCAATCAGTTGCGGTTCCCATTTTTCCCCCACTCTCCCACCGTCCTTTGACACAATCTTCTGCCGTTTGGCGTTGTTTTATCTAGTAGTGGTTATTGTCTTTCTTCCTCATTTCACTTTTTACTTTCTCTACTACGTATAGTAAGCAGGGGAAATATTGTCTGCCTGTGAACAACCTAACTGAAAAACAAAATGTCGGTATACAATTAAGCTAAATATCTTTCAATGATACGGCGCAAAAATGTTGAAGATGGAAAAATGTTTCAAAAATGATTTTCTCAAAAATGGCTCCCACGATTTTGATTGAAACGCCACATGTTTAAGATATTTTTGTGGCAAATAAAACTTATATGTTGAATTCTGTAGTCCTGTGCACCCTTTATGACTTTTGCATAAGTGAAAAGCTGTAAGAGATAGACCACTCAAAAATATAGATCTCGTTAAAACACCGTTATGTCCAAATGTATTTTTTTTGTGTGGAGTGAACAATTTCGGAGATATTCCTTGTTATTTGTTGAGGTTTGCAATATTTATACTCTTCTCAAATGGAAGGTCTTTTTGTATCTCGACCCTGCAAAGACAACGGATTTTCGAAACCTTCATATAGCGATCAGCTTTAAAAGATTTGACTATCACTTAAAGCCTACTGTACTTCCATATTCCTCTTACACCTACAAGGACATTAGCAATGCTATACTTTTCTGCAAATGTTTATCACTACTAACATGAAGCGGAGAAAGGGGGAATAGTTAGTGCAGGAGTTGAGAAACTAATGCAAGTGCAACAGATTTTTTGTTCTTGTTTTCAAGTTTCAGTGAATATTGTATGTATTTCTGAGCGTATTTAATTCTTTAGTAGGTCCATCTTCTTTTTCTGGCAAACCATCAAGACAAAACACCCCAGATATTTAACATATTTTACCTGTTACATTACTTTATCGCGTGTTACTACTTGGAAACTTGTCTTTAATGCCGGGTTTACACGATGAAACAGTTGTTGGGGGCAATTGTTAAATTTTAAGTTCAGAAATGAAACAAATATTAATGTAATAACGTTCATTACCGTGTTTCAAATATCTACAAGTATACACCAACAGTATGTATATTAATGGAAATCACCAGCTGGAACGAAGTCACTAACACATAGATGCCGATATAAATCACGTGCATGACTTCAGAAAAGTATCTAAATTTTAAGTCCAAATGTCTGCTTAGCTAAAAATGGCAGCGCACAAACCCAGATGGAGAAGCCCTTCAGATAAATTTGAAATATTTGAAATATTTGTCTTATTAAGCCATATGCAGTCAAACTCTAGGATAGAACTCTTCGAGCCGAGATAAAACTCTCCCGACACTAGGAGACTAACTCCCCCCCCCCCAAAAAAAAAAAAAAAAAAAAAAAAAAGCATTGGCTACTTGAAAAAATACAATTGGTAAATATCACCACTCGACAGAAACTACCCGATTGTTTGAAAATGACTGAAAAGGACCCATCTGGACTTCCCGGTAGCCAATTTTTGGTATGCTATAAGCTCGAGAATATTGTCGTTAAACCCAGTTGGTCGTGTTTAAGTCTAGGTGGTGCAGAATCCTCCAATGCAGGTGTTCTGATGCGAGTCTTCTGATATTCTCTGGATTTTTCACGAAGGTTCTCTGCGTAATCTGGTGGGTCTAAACCGAGAGTTGAAGTGAATAGCGCAGAATTTGGACATAACTATCATACGTGCTGCTATAGATGATTGGCCACGCCGTTTAAAAGCCCGTGTGGCCTCCGTTTTGAGTAACTATCTGTCCTTTGTATTCCCCACATTATAATTAATAAAGAGGTATAAAATGCTTTGGATAGTGCCATTCTTTGTTGTGCTATCACGTTTATCATTCACAGAACTTGTGAAATGATTAGGCATATTAATCAAATACTACACAGTTCTATTGCAATATAAAACAACACATACGTACACGCAGTACTTGTCTGTGCTTTGTACCTTAGAGCTGGTGCAAACACAAAGTTAATACGAGGGATGTAGCATATTTTCTTTACTTCTCAGCTGGATCTGTTATTGCCATGGTAAGCCATTATTTCGACAACTTCGTTCATTAGATTGAACCTTGAACCGGTTCGCCAAGGTTGTGGGTAAAATAAGCAACAGACTGGGAAGTGAGCGCAGGAGTATGAGATTGTCACCTTGTACATGATTAGCCGTCCACAGCTCCAAAATGAGATATTTTACAGTTTAGAGATAGTCTTCTTAACATTGTTGAACTCCCTAGAATTAGTGCACCACTTCACTGCCACCCTGTATAAATCAAAACTAATCGGTTGTGCTGATCTGTGAGAGCGGGAGAGAGAGAGGTTCTTGGAAAAAAGAAAGCTGATAAATCACATCATAACACAATATTCTGCAGTAAAACAAATACATTTATATACAGAAGGAGTGATGCTGGTCCGAAGTTGGAAAAACAGGACTCCATAGAGAAAGAGAATTAAATTGATTCTAGGAAGGAGTCTTTAGCTATGAGAAGCTCAACTGTAAACATATCTAAAAGTAATGTGTAGAGGAAAGAGTAGTTGTGAAGTGTTGGAGCAATAACTATAGAAGTTTCATCCTTTAAGTTTATTGAACGTGCTTTCCATTAGTAGATACCTCACAACAGTAAATTCCGTTAAATGCTGATTGTTTCAGAATAATATATAAAACTTGTCATGTAAATGCCTAAAACGCATAGTACTTTAATTATAATCTTTAGAGCAACTTTTGGGAAAATAACAAAGTACGAAAAGGGACAATTCGAATTGGAAAAGTTGTTTGTAATTTTGTTTGGTCCATTAACCACAAAGGTCACATCGGCAGTCTCTGCTATGGAACATATTGCCCATCGGCAATGTAATTGCTCCTTTAATAGTGGATTAGGGTGTTAAGCAGTGAATTCACACGTAAATGCTCATTCATACCTCCAGATTATGGGGAGGCTAACGAATATTCTTAGCTGGAGAAAAACATGCTATCCCCCAGCCGAGAATCGAACCCGGGACTCCTTGCACAGGGAAAAAGGTACTCTACCGATTAAGCTATGGACCAGACTTCTTTAAGTTGTTTGTGTTTATTCTCGGAAGATATTGAACTTAAAACACCAAGGAAAGTTAGACATATGATAAAACAGTAGATTTATCATGTGTTTAACTTTTCATTTGTTACTGCGCGCGCATGCCCATGGTTTTATGTATCTTCATTCATGAGATCTCAAGATATGCATTTCTGCAAAAAACCTTCCACTAATGCTTAAGAGAGAAAATTATTTTGCTACATATGACGCTCTTACACTAACTCGAAAACGGCTTTTATATATACCACTTTCACAGCTACCTTAATATAAATGATTCGAAGGGCCCTGATTATTAAAGCAATGTACTGGTCATCCATTCAAACCCGAGCGTTTTGATCCAGCCCCATCTACTGCAGTCAAATTTGCCTGTGGTAAAGGATGGGGAGGGCCCACACAAAATAATCAGTGTGATAGCACCCACAGATGATTATGGGGTTATATTTGTTCAGAGTTTCGTGAATTTTCCTTTTTATTATAAAATACCACTGCAATAACATTGAAATAAGTAAAGATATTTGTGATATAATATGGCTACAAGTATAAGTACCTACATTAATTTTATTCTTAAAGGCAAGTATATTATGAACATAAGAAACTTCTGATACTCTAAGAAAGAGCCTCTCAATATGCGCTTTGCATATATGTATAGCAGTGCATTTAAGGGTTAAATATCCCTTCTCCTGATCAAAGTAGGTGCCAAGCGAAGTAACAAAATTTCGTTGGAAGCATAGTTGGGTCGAAGTTTTAAGAGTGAACTTCAGTACACCGAAAAAAGAGCAAAACTACCGTTATAAACAATTTTAAACTCTGCCAAATTTGTGACTTGGAGAAACAATCACACTTACAACTTCCATATAAAATCGTGCTCACAAATCCTGGTGCTCTGTAGGGGTCCGGAATCAAGTCTTTAGTGTAATTTCCATTGCGTGGAAGTGTTGGGATAATGGGTGCGTTTTGCTATACAGTCAATATTGAAAGCAGAAAGCACCCAAATTACTCAAGTTTCAGTTGGAAGCTGGACAATCAAGGACTGGTGAGTCTTACCATCCGGGGAGATGAACAGAGCTAAGTAAATTCTGCTAAGATTTTAGGTATTCATGTATTTGTAGTATTTTATACCTAGTATGTAGGTATTTCAAAGTTTCTCTTTACGAAGTGGGAAGAAATTGTATTTTACTAAGTCTGTACATATGTATTGAATTATTACGTAGTATAGAAGAGATCTTTGTGACATTTGTATTGTTGTAGGAAATAAAAATACACTGACGTTTACAAGTTAGGTTACTGGATCATCATGGTATATTCCATTGCCTTTACTATTCAGAGTTTATGTACGATAATCAAATTGAACATGCACTTAACTGAAAGGCAGAGGGAAAAATGAGGATTATTTGTTGGTTTGCTTCAAATAGGTTAATTAAAATCAACATTTGAGCTATAAATTAGAGGGCAAATATCTCTGCGAGATTCAGTTATTTATTCAAATAAGGCCATTCAGGGCATTTCGGGAGCCAAGTAAGGTAGTAGTGTTACGTGCCAGATCATAAATAAGGAAGAATTGTTGTTTCAGGAGCCAAAAGAGTATAACATCCGCCAGATTCAGCTAAACCTGATTAATTTAAACTCCCTGTGAATTTGGCTGATATGTACCATTAAGTGGCTCTTCTTTGTTCTAACGAGCGAATCGTATTCCATTAAATATTGTATGCAAACCAAACATTGAGATGTAGTGAATATTCCGGGAAGTTATTGTTATTGGATTGGTACTATTGGTATATTATTATTATTATTATTATTATTATTATTATTATTATTATTATTATTATTATTATTATTATTATTATTATTATTATTATTATTATTATTATTATTATTATTATTATTATTATTATTATTATTATTATTATTATTATTATTATTATTATTATTATTATTATTATTATTATTATTATTATTATTATTATTATTATTATTATTATTATTATTATTATTATATTTTCCTTAACTGGATAGGTTAAGTTGGGGATAGCTATCTTATGTTCTTTACCTAACTAGCATACCCTTATATAGGACTTACACCCCCTAGGACTTACAAGTGCTAGAGCCGGACATCTGTCGGGGCAGACGAACCTATGGACTGGATAGAGTGAAAACCTGGAAGCGGATGGTCAGTCAAGCAGAGGTATGGAAGTAAAGAAGAGGATGATACAAAACAGTCGAAACGGATGATTGGAAACGTAATGGAGCAATTGGTAGGATGAGTGGTGGGGGAGTCCGGAGAACCCGGAGAAAACCCGCCCAGACACAAGCCGACAGTTGAACGTTTCTCGAACAGCCTGAACCCCTTTGTTCTGCGCCGCTCATAGTTGTCTTTGCTCTGACCGCTCCATTGTCGTCGGAGCGCGACTTCACAAGCAGTGGTGTGAGGCAGCGTGGCTTGCAGCGCCTCTTTGACGTATGACCGGCGCCGGCGTCACACTACTTAAAACCCATTACGTTCCATTACCTACAAGAAGCATAAATTACAATCCAAATAAAAATACAAGATAAACGCTAAAAAATATCTGGGATTTGGTTAAAATTAAAATAGGTATTTGAGGTTTTATGAACTTTATATTTGTCTATAGTGTACATCGCTATTGCTGTTTAGCTCAATGGTATTATAAGGATATGTCTGTTGTAATACAATACCTTATTGGTGTTTCTTTAACATTTGTGAACCATAAGCTTAATGTTTCAGAAGGGATCAAGCGAGTTCCAAGTAAACGATTTCAAAACCTTCGTTGGTTTCCATGTCTAAGAAACGTCTGAAAGACAGCATGGATCCTGTGAACGATTGAACTGTGTCAGTAAGTCTGTAGGATCTCATCACTTTTCCGCGCTGTGATTGGTTAATTTCCTACTGGGAATGGCGCCGAGCGAAGTAATGCCCACATTAGGGCTCTATTCATTTGTTTTCATTATCCAAGCTCTAAGCTCAGGTTTCTACGTGAGAGGTTCCATGTCGTAAAGTGAAGAACAGTGACGTCAGAAGGTCAATAGTGAAGTTTTGCAATACACTGCGATAGAAAACGGTATGTAGAGTAAGTTGCAGGAATTGGAATTTGATACATTAGGCCATTTTTGTAATTGTTTAATGTGGTAAACACATCTATACTGATTGTCACATCTAAACCTGTGTGTCTACAAGAACCTTTTGGAACAGATTTCGCATAAATTGCGAGCACCAACTGTAAGTCTACACTAAAGTCAAGTAATATCAAGCAGTGTAATTTGTTTATTTTCAACTACATGAGAGTTTTTCTTCATTTTTGCTTGGAAAGCTTTTTATGATAATGGATTTTTCTGGAATATATGGACCATTTTCTTCAGAAACATTAGATGTAGCAAAATCAAATGTCACCATAACCTCTTTACGTTTTGGTTCTACATTGATGGAAATAAGATTCTTATTATATTAAAAGGTGCGTCGCATTCACATTCACATTCTCCACTCTTCTACCAAACGCGTATTTCTCTGTCTACTTCAGGTTAATTGACACACATTTTCACAGGTTATCTTATTGTTAATGGAGTATACGAGAATACAGTAGGGTTAAAGCTCTTGCTATGTGATGGCTTTGAAATATTCATTCTCTTTGCATGGTTAAGAGATAAAAATGAATAAGAACTTCCTATTTGTTAATTTTTCGCATATTCCTCACTACAAAAAAAAAATTGTATTTCATACAAATTGTGCGTTTTAACGGGATCTACATTTTTGTATTGTAACATCTTATCTATCAAGGTTTTGCAGCCATACAAAAGTCATCCAGAATGGAGAAAGCTTCTGAGGACGTTATCAAACAATTCAAGATATACCTACATTGTATTAGAAAAGAAAATATCTTAAGATATACTATTTTAATCAATTCGTTAGCTATTTTTGATAAAATCAAGTTTGGTGTTTAACAACTCTTCGTTTCTGAGCTAAGCTGTTCATGGACAGACACACACGTACGCGCGCGCGCACACACACACACACACACACACACACACACACACACACACACAGAGAGAGAGAGAGAGAGAGACCTTTTTCTAAAATGTGTTTCTTAGATTCAGGTGGTCCAAAAACATATTCTCTGTGAAATATCGATAGCAAGTTTTGGGGTTGAATGCAATAATTCTTCTACTGACTACACCTAGTACAGAAATTAGTAAGTACTAATACATTTAATCGAAACATAGTCTATTTGGAAAAACTCTTCCATATTAAAATAACTTATTGGGTAGAAACACAACTTAGAAGGCGTATATCCATATCCTGTAAGTGTAAACAAGGTATGATATATTAAGCAGTTTCTGAAATCATGGCACATAAACTTAGCAACATTAACATAGGTGGCGTAGGGCATTTACTCCACGGTTAGAGGCACGCATTTAACTGACACTCGATTATCTTTTGTATCTATATCAAGAAACAAGTTACTTCAAATAACTTTCTTTCTAAGCCCTCAAAATTGCATACAAAATAGAGGCATTGAGAATACGTGCTTCACTTGTCAGAAACACCAACGACTTTTGTTCAGGAGTAATACATAAAATATAACAACCATTTTGTGAATTTATTGGAATTCCTTCCTTTGAAGATATTGTAATCAGTAATCCTGTCATAAATAGCTACGCTTGCTGAAGTTAGTTGTTGAAAATGCGACAATTAGGTAACTTAATTATAAAAAACAGCAGTGATTGTTCTCCACGAATAATACATAAAATGTAAAAACGATTTTCTGGATTTATTGGAATGTCATAAATGGCAACGATTATTGAAGGTAGTTTCGTCGAAAATACGGCGATCGCTACCACCACCCCCACCACCATCGCCAACACCACTACCACCCCTTCATGGTTTAGGAGAATTTGCTTGTTCCGGCCTCATATTTCTTCCCTTCTTTTTACTGGTCTTCCTATTTGTCTATAACCAGAATGTTTATATTTGTATGACTGTAATCGAATGCAAGAGTTATCCATTGTTTGCATATTTCTTTTCCATTTTTATCTATATGTTTGTATCTTTTCTTTTAACGAAAATGTATCTAACCCTTTCCTTATTTGTTCATTTCTAATATGATCTTGTTTGGCATATGCTTCTACTGCTCGGAATATTTCACTTTTGCCGCTTGTATTTCGCTCCATTCGTTATTTTTAAGGTCCATTCAGTAAACCCATAACGCCATTGTATTACAGAATTTTAGATTTGCATCCTTTAGGGCCTTTTTTATTTCAAGGTACGAGCTATTATTCCACAAATATATTGGAATTTACTCACTTAATTACTTATTTTTTCGTTGCTTGTTTTAAATGTAACATCGCATCCGAAGTAATTAAATATTCCCACACACTATTTAACACTATCTTCGATCTTTTTATTTGTTTTCCTATAAATTAATTATAATAATAGCAACGGATAGTGAACATTGTGTAAGAAATTGGGATATTATTTGTTATATTCGATTGATAAAGTTTAATAAAAGAAACTAAAACTCTTTTCAAACGATTTAAGGAGAATAATTTAGCCAAGGACTAAGATCAGTCCGATACCCTGCCCAAAGATCTAAGAAACTCTTACGGATTTGCTAGTTATGTTTCAAGCTAGAGTTTTGCCTTAATTAACCAAAGTAGTCTATCAATCCGTGGAACCACTAATATTAATGAAGAGACATCGAACAGTTTTCGTGTAATAAAAGCTCTCACGCACGTTCGTGGCAAAGTTCTAGATGGATACGTCCAATAGCACATGGTTGATTGCAAATAGCAAAGAACGGAAGCAAACGTTTTGTTCCACCCAAACAAGAAGGCAAAAAAAATATCGTTCATTCCATCGTGGTCAACGGCTCGCTAATGGTGTAGAATGATTTGCTTTTTTAATGACCCATTCGATAGTGGACTGGGAGAATAGAGTCAGAGCTTGCTTTCTGCATCGATCATTTAATCATAAAACACTGTGATCTTTCAAACTCTTTCTATCAGGGCGTATTAACGGTAGGGGCCAGCTTAAACGGCTGGCTCGATGGAACGTTAGAGGGATGAAGATTCTCGTATCTCTAAATATCAGGCGTTGCATGACTTTCTTTATTCACTCACTCATAAACTAACCTAAAAAAAGACTTCCTGTGGTTGCTACTCCTTAATAGTTCACATCGAATTGTGTGATACAGAAGGTAAAGCGATACGCGTATTTTTAATGAGCATGTAATTTCGCTTTGAAATTCCAGAAAGAAAACGAAACACCTACTTCCCAGTTGCAAAAATATCATAAACTGTAGTTCCCGATATATATAACATGCAGCATCTAACGTGCAGTTTTCTGTTTTTAGT
This sequence comes from Tenodera sinensis, assembly GCA_030765045.1. Classification (NCBI taxonomy): domain Eukaryota; kingdom Metazoa; phylum Arthropoda; class Insecta; order Mantodea; family Mantidae; genus Tenodera; species Tenodera sinensis. The sequence goes on along the minus strand of CM060963.1, from coordinate 67,772,162 downwards.
TTTTTACACTCTCCGCTGTTATTATTTTCTACATATAGTACCATTTTCTCCAAAACTGTTACGTTTAGGGCACTAAAATTTTTTGAGCTGTTAAAAATATGACCTTTAAAATTTGTAGAGCACTTTAAGCATATTTTACACACACTTTAGAAACTTCCGTTTTAGAAAAAATATATTTTCTATTTTAATTTACGTGGATGTCACGTGTCTTGTTTTAGACATGCGAACCTGATTTTTACACGCATTATATCCAAATAGTAAACAATCTGTGGTGCAAACAATATACTTATATCTGCAATGGTTTATTGATGTTTGCATTAAAACACTAATATGGTTTTCATGTGTAGATCGGTGTGTTTAACTACGATGTTTCCTTGACAAGATCTTCATTTCTTTCTTTGTTTTCTTTACATGATTACCCTCTCCTTATGGTCTTAGGACTTAAAAGTCGGTGTCTAGGGTCAGCCGCCTGTCGGGGAGCACAGGAACCTATGGACCAGACAGAGTGAACACCTGAAAGCGGATGGTCAGCCAAGTACAAGGTTGCAGAATGAGGAAGAAGATGATATGAAATGCAGGTCAAATCGATGATTGAAAAATTGATAATGAAGCAATTGGTGGAATGAGTGGCGGGGTAAACCGGAGAAAACCCACCCAGGCGCCGCTTCGTCCACCATGAACACCACATGCAGGCCCCTGTGATCGAACACGGGTCGTCTAGGTGGTAGGCGAACGGTCTAACCACTCGTCTACGTTCCCACCGGATCTTAATTTTTAAGTAGTAATATTTTGAGTATTTCTCAGGATTTGCAAATTGTACGAATATCGTTTAGAATAAACACGTCTTCGCGGAAAATTAAAAATATACATTTTACTTCTCACGAAAATACTTAATATACATATTTTAATAAAAAAGAAAAAAGCAATTTTTGATAAAATAAAAAAGATATATTTTCCATGTAAAGAGTAATTCATGGTGGGGGAATGTCTGTAAACGCCTTTATCTACAAGATTCTTTTAAAATTCTCAACTTTAAAATACCCAGTTATCCAGTTACCTTTTCCTGTCACATTGTCTTCTAAAACTGAAACACAGGGCGGCGCCTTGGTCGAGCGGTTAGACCGTTCGTCTACCATCTAGGCGGCTCGGGTTCGATCCAAGGCCATCTCTAAGTAACAGGCCCGGATATGTGATTCGTGACGTCACAACGCGAGGCTGACGTTCCAAGCAATTCATACCGAATAATCACATGTTTTACAGCATTTCTGCGCTGGAAGAAGCTTGCATTCATTTATATTTCCACATTTCGTACTAAAAGTTATTGTGCCTTAGTATATTAGTGGAAAACATGCTTTGCATAGTTAATGGCAGAGCATGCTTCTTACCTTCTCAATGCGAATATATCTCCAGTTTCCTTTTGTTGCCTGTAGATAATACCAAACTGTCTTGTTTAATAATGCAGTAGTTTTTCAAGAGGATGTTGGTTATTACTTTTATTATTTTCCTCGTCAAAATAGCAGACCAGTAACTCGCAATCACTAGCATTACAGTTAACACTGATATTATTAATGTCACATGTCTCAGTACTTAAATGTAGAATTAAGTTTCTCTGGTTTTGTACTTTAAGAAATTCTTGTTCATATGTCTCAGAAATTAAGTACTGAAATATACTGAAGATGCATGCCGTTATATCATAGGTGAACTGTGAAGGCCACTTCAGCCCTCCCCTATCGATTACCCTTAAATAAGCACTAACTTCAGAATTTTGAACATCAAAATCCATTCTGCGTTCAGAGCATAAATTGTTCTACAGTTTTCACACTTCAAATTACGCACAACACTGTTAGCTGCATATCCTGCAATATATATTAGGTTCATTTTATTCTGCTCACTTATGTAGACGTTCCTATATTCATAAATTATGTTTTCAAATGTATCAAAAACATTTTCCTCTGTTTCCTCTTCCATATGACTTTCTATTGAAGTGTCATGCGTTATATCTTTAATTTTAAATTCGCCACCTTTTGAGGAATGCAGCTTTACAAGACTCATAAGCTTCAACTTCCTCTCTGACTCCAAAATTTGCATTACTGAAACATTGTAATTTCCTCCGCTCATTTGCCTGTATTGACCAAAACGAGCTTCAAGGTGATCTGTCTGAAATTTTCCTAGAAGCACATATTCGAATTTCATTTCTTCCAATAAGAATTTTGTGAGTTTGACCAGAGTGTTAGTGGTATGAAGAAGTGCTGTCTGAGTTTCAGATGATAACTTCCCATGCTGTTTATCCCCACTCTCATAAATGCTGATCTTGTCCCATTCCTCTAACCACCTTGTGAATTTTTTTAGAAAATCTATTGATGGGCATTCTGGGCTTCTGACTGGATGAGAAAGTTTATCTCTTAAGTACTTTCCATTGAGAGGATTTTCACATTTGCACAGAACAAAATTGTTTCCAAAAATTTAACTGTTCCTCTTGCATCCAGAGTTTCACTTTGAGTGCTGCAATGTTCCTTTGATCAAAAAGTTTCAGTGCATATGCCACGTTTTGTCTTTCAATTGATGATGGGTATAAAACCTTAGCAAAAAGTGAAAGTGCTAGTTTCACAACACTTCCTTTTTCATTTGCATGCATTTTTTTTTTCAAAACTCCAATAGTTGCTTTTAAATATTGTGTTGGAGGAGCAGGAGGGGGAACATCTAGCAGTGCTGGAACTAACTCTGATGACATTTCTGTTGAAGAAGGAAAATATAAGGCTGGAATTGGTATGTGGAATGTTTGTTCACTGCCCTTTTGATTTAAGCAATTATTTCTAATGGACTTAATTAGTTGCACTGTATCAAGTAGTATGAAGATATCTTCATCTGGCTTCACTGGGTTTTTAAAGCAACATTTTAAAGAACCATTGCACAGCTTCTCAAAAGCGTTTCTATTAACTCTGTTGTTATCTGATATCAAGGTCAATACCCTAAATCCAAATCCAGTCAAAGCTTTAATTACAGCGAGGATCTGATCATGCAGCTTTTGTGCTGTTACATTTTTCACTGGATACAGAGCTACAACATCTTTATTCCTGGATGTTAAAGATGTTATCATAAAAGTTTGCACTGTTTTTGCAGGTTCTTGTGTATTTGAAAGACCCTGTATGTTACCCCCTTTATAAGAAATTGCTGGTTTTACATAAATTTCATCTAATAATAAATTTACTACTTTTTCGTGATCACTAAGCATTTTCACCTTCTCTGATAAATATTTTAAATGCAATGATTTCCAGTTTCTATCAGGACTGAGGGTTTGAGAAAGTTGTCTGAGGTAATCAGGATGGGGTAAAGAAAGAACATTGGAATCACGTAACTGTCTATAAGCTGCTGGGTGAGAAAAATACATTGAGCACGCCCATAACAGAGTATCGGGCGTATATTTAATTGGCTTCTGACTGACCAATTTTACCTGCTCTTCTAGGAATTTACTTTTTAGATATTCTGTGGAATCTTCATTCATGTCCTCCCAACATTCCTTTAAAATTTTGGCAGCCTGAAATAGTTTATGTTCTGTTTGTTCACTTGCTATTGCGAAACCATTCACATGACTTAAAAGAGAATCTAATTTTGACCATTTATCCAATATCATTTGTTTACCGAGAATCCATTTAAACTTACTGTTGGGTATTACAATTTTACCCTGTAGAACCTGAATAATGAAATTGGAATTAATTTTCCAATACTGCTACAATTTTAGGAATTTCTTCAGTATCAATTTTCACAAAAATTACATCGTTTTATTTTATGATGACGGTGAATCCCTCTAATTTCATGTCACTAGTTCTATTTTTAAAGCTCTGAAAATCAACAATTTTGTCATCTTCGAGCCATTTACGAAATGCTGCTGCATCCCTTTCCAACATTTCCCTTCTTCTTTCTTCTGGATCCCTACATTTGGGTGCTACTTCGGATGTCAGGTAGGATGGTAAATTAGGAAAAAGTGCGGGGCATGCATCTTCAGGAAGTTTAGGAATTGTTCTGGGTACTACAAGAACGCTTCCATCATTTCGCGTAGCAGTAAATTCCTTCACTTTGTGCTGTTCAGAAAAATGTTTAATACATACCACTGCAGCGACATCTGGTTCATAATTATCCCTATGAATAGCACGTACCCACTACTGTCTTCTGTGTGGATCATTTGGAAACGAAAACACTGTAGCATACTTTTCTACACTTGTTTCATAGTTAGAGGTACAACCCGGCACACAACACTTCCTAGGTATTTTGTATTGAAAACTACACAACTTTGCAATTCGATTATTTGCTCACTTAATTATTGTTCACTTACACGTTGTAAGACACAAGCAACTTCTTAGCATTCCAACCACGCACTGATGTGTTTGTTCCATTCCCGTAATAAACAAGTGATAAACATAAGCCTCCCGTGATGACATCATTAGCGTAATCTCTTTCCGTATACAGACCTGTTTAGATATCAAGATGGCCTTGGTTCGATCCCGAATGTGGTATTCGTGGTGGACGAAACGACGTCAGGGCGGGTTTTCTTCGGATTCTCCGGTTTCCTCTGCCACATATTCCTCCAATTGCTCCATTATCACCTTTGCAATCATCGACTTCGCCTGCATTTCATATCATCCTCTTCCTCACTATCACAACTTTTGCTGAGCTAACCACCTGCTTAGAGGTCTTCACCCTTTCCGGTCCATAGGTTCCTGTGCTCCCCGACAGGCGTCTGACCCTAGGCACCGGTTTGTAAGTCCTAGGTCTTGCATAAGGGAAGGGTAATCAGGAAAATAAGAAATAAACTGAAACTCAAAAACACAGTTCCCTTTTTATCTACAGTTCTTCGTGACCTTCCAACTCACAGCTGTTTTGTCCTCTCGTAATCTTGACACACATCTTTCTGTCTTGCAGTTCTACTATTCTCTCTCTGTTTCTTAAAATAGCTGTTCCTGAGGGCACACACACACACACACACACACACACACACACACACACACACACACACACACACACACACACAGACACACATACAATTGAAACTAACTGCTAATAGTTGTGTCGACCAACACTCTACAACTTCGAAAAACTAGCTTCTTTCGCCTTTCTAACTTGCTTATATAGCCGAGAATGACGCAGCACGGAGTTTTCTCGAAATCTACTTTTTCTCGATTTTCCGTAAATAAACCGACCATTCCAAAGATTCCCGAAAAGTCTGTAAACGCTTTGTTCTTTACTTTCCACTGTTGTCGGTCACCCATTTTCCAGTTGTTTCGGGTGTCTCAAGATATGATTTACGATGGAGTGTTGATATAGAATATTTTGATAGAACCCAGTACTACTTCTATTGTATACTGATGGCACAGGCAGTAAAAAGGCAAGAGAAAATGTCAGTTAAAGCTTAATACATGCTAATTCGCCGTAAAACAAAAGTTGAAACGCATTCTGAATGTTTCGATACAGTGACATTCCTAATGAGTGAATTATTAGAGCTTTATGTAATTATTCATTCAGTGACTCGAGAGTTAGGCAGTAAAAGCGGTCTGTCTGGTCGATACCGCAGATTTTCCACTACATAAGTTTGTTCTCAAACTTGAAGCAAACAGTCTGTATTTTTTATCAGCTGAGTTCGGATAATTGTATGGTAGGGAATTTCTCCCTTCGTTAGGAATAAAATTGGGTTCTTTATGGCTGACATCTATGGCAATAATTTTATATCAGAGCCTTAAATGTCATATTTACTTTCTTTAATTTAATGTTTTGTCAGTTTTGTTTGCAATGCGATGTCTATAAATGTTCGATATCGTTATTGTTTTATGTAATCTTTTCTGTAATATTCGTTTAAGATATCATGATGCCGGGCACCGTGCATAACAAACGACGCTCAAGACCAAGCTACGTCACACCACATGCCAGGCCGGTGAGCAAACCAAGGCGCAAGGTCAAGTTTCCCAACATCACTCATGCGAGCGAACAGGTAACTAACAACAGTCAGGCAGCAACGTAAAGGGTTTTCCAGAGCATTTGAGAACTATATGGCTACCGGTGCGTTGCCAGAAAGTTCATGTGACTTCATTCCAGCTATATAAGGAGGCGAGGAAACAGCAGAGAGTTACAGTTGCAGATCTGAGTCGGCCAGTGTGTCAGTGAGTGCGAGAGAGGTGTGTGCGTGTTGCGTGTTGCGTGTGTGTGGGGGGGTACTGTTGTGTAACTGAGACAGAGAAAGACGGAAAGAACTGAGTCAAGGTTACGAGAAGAGAACAGTTGTGAGTTGTAATATCACGAAAGACAAGTGTTAACGACGAGAAGAGAACTCTGCGCTGCAAAACTTTTTGTGCAAAGATTTAGAAGAGAAACAGTAAAAGAAATTGGACAGGACTTTGTCATTTATTTTACAATATGTTACTGTTTGTCATTTAGCGTTATAACGTGCTACACGTATCTGAAGTGAGAACAGCTCTCTGATATTTGAAATATGTGCATTGCGAGGCCGAAATAGTCGTTTTGATACATCAATTCGAAATTAGGAGTTTGTCTATATAAATAAATGGCCAGCTGTTCTGAAATTCACAAAGAGCAACGATTTTCAGTTTATTAACAACGATTAAACATGTCATTTCTGTTCGCAACGTTTAGTTGCTTGAGTTTGTTTTTCAAACAAGATGCTTTGAGTTTGCTTTTCACCCTTAAGGGATATACGCGTTAGGATTTCTTAGAAGAAAGAAGACGCAAGAATAAATAATTCAGTATATTCTATAAGAGCGTTGCACATGCAATAAAATATTACTTAGGGAAGGTATAAAAGGACCTGTTGGATATACCCACATCTTCCTACATTCGACAGAAAACATGGTTGAGTTTACCACGGTGTATTTCACATTAAAATTAATCCATCCAAATAGAACATGATATCCTACTAGTATAACAGCCCTTTGCCGCTCCATACCCCATTTCTGCCCACTATGGGCGTCATGAGTGGGGTGTAGAACTAGAGGGTGGGACATGGTCAGCGCCCCGAGCTCTCCCGGCCGCGCCAGAGGCAGGCGGTCCAAAACATAGTACACATGATACCTGTTATAATTGGACTAATTAATTGTTTTGACTGTTTTCTGCAATCACCTGACATGCATTTTAAGTACAAAACTTCTTCACTTCAAGGATTAGGTTCATATTGAACCTGTTCCGGTGCCCATTTCACTCTTGAACTTCCAACACCTCGTTTTCCTTTCGGTATCTATACCAGTGCTAAAGTTAGTAGTCTGTAGCTCGGCATCCTTTGTCGATATTCACACCATTTTCTGTTACTTCTCTTTAGCTTCTCCAGCAATTGTTCCACCCCAAGTTTCTCCCGCATATCTGTGTTATTTTTATCTAATATTGTACATTCTAGTACAGCTCTCGTGAATTTCATTTTGGCTGCCTGGACTTTTGATTTATCTTTTTGCGTCATTGTTCTGGCTTCACTTCCATAAGTTAGTAAGGGTACAGCAACCGTATTAAAAATTGTTATCCCTGTATCTTTTCGAGTTTTGTTTTTTAAGGATCCTTGGATTGTGCCACATCTATATCTCTGTCATATGAAAGATAATATCCTAGATACCTAAAGTATTTAACCTGTTCTATAATTATTTCATCAATTACTATTTAATTTTTACAGGTTGTTTTCCTTTAAATGCCATTGTTTTGGTTTTTGACCTGCAGTTTCAAAACCATATTCTTTTGTTATTTAAGATATAAGTTGATTTCTGTAACTTACCTTCACTGTCTTGGATGATGACTATATCATCGGCACATAAAAGGTATTTTAAGAAGGTATTGGTATTTAGATATATTTCTGGGTCAATATAAGATTTCCATGTTCTGAATATGTCGTCAAAGTATAAAAGTATAAAAACAAATATTAAGTGAAAATAATTCAATTGCTGTTATTAATATCAACCCTCCGTAGTTAATCTTGCGGCACACCCGTTGAGAGCCACCACTTTAGTCAATGAATTACTTATATTGCAGAGTGCTTGTGGAGCCTATTTTCCTGCGACATATTTTCATGACGTAGGTAACTGATTGTGAGAATTATAACATCCGGTACTGTAAAAGGCTCAGTTTAAACCAGCGCACCATCACTCGTTCTGAAATACTGTTCCACCCAAAGGCATCAAGAATAAAGCTTCATTGAATGCTCATGTAATCAAGCTAAAGCGGTTGGGGCGCATACGACTGCATTAAAAGCTTCCGAGATTGTCGTGGGGGAAGAATTTCAATTCAAAACGGCGGCAGCCCTCCGCTTCCGTTTTTGCGCTTTCACATTATACACAGGATCTATGTGCTGAGGCGTTACATTCAAGAGGTCCAGAGTTTAAATCACCATTTCGGTAGGTTAACAGGATGAAGCGTTAAGTAGACCACTCGTTATCTTGAAAATGGATAACTTTAAGCTTTGATTCTGGGTTCATTTGAGCATCATTTAACGCATTTCATTAATTTAGCCAGTAATTTATGTTAATGATTTCCCTTATTTCAAGAGAAACCTTTAGGGAAATTGTACTTTTTCGTTTTTCGTTTTGGGTCATATTTTCAGGGTTTTAGGTTATAATTATTGATAATTTTTATAGCACAAACGCGTGCATATTTCAAGAGCTTTTAGGCGAGGACAAATCCGGGGCCTAATACATATTTTATAGATGAATAATTAATATAGGACCTTGAAGCTGATATATTGTAGCGTCATATAAAAATATGGAATATTCGGAATTATTAAATTGTAAAATAGATGAAAATGAGCTAGCTTCAAACCAAAGTGTAATAAGGATGTGGATAATTTCCTGTCATAGTTACACATATAGAAGTGGGTGTCATGAATCACAATGTCAAAGGTATGACAGCCCATAGAAGATTATTCACTCTGTGGAGAAAGTTGAGATTAGTATATAAAGTTCACCCAGATTAAGATAGTGGGGGATTGGTATTTGAGTGACGCTACTGAGATGTCGACACCTGAGTGATAGACGATTCGAACCCCGGACGTGTGGTCCGGCAACAGACTGACCAGGTACTATTAACATTTATTATCTTACTCCTTAAGCTTGCTTGTTCTAAATGGAACCTTTGTCATTTGTTTAAACTGTGAAGTAAAGTCACATTTTCGTTACAAAAATAATTGTTAATGCATGCGAGTTGTGCTTACCACTATTTCCTATGTTCCCCATGTGACGACCACTTCAACCCCCATCAACCCCTGGTCGTCACAATATATTGTTTATATTGAATTAATGTATTTAAAATGTTAATTGCATCCTTGTAGGTGATTCCAAGAGCGTGTAATAGAACTTGAAGTAGACATTTCACTTCTTTCTTTGCAGTTACTACTGTTGTGACAAAATGGCAATTGCACGAATCCCACTATTGACACCGGTGTGACAAAAGCAACAAAAGGCCAGTCCAATCACTTTTTCCTACTTTATTTCCCTCTAAAGCCTTCTGCAAAGATACACAGTTCTCTCTTACTGATGTTAACACAGCCTTTAGTATTTCGTTATATTACAACTCAACTGTTTTCTTCTCGTAACTTGGACTCACTCCTTTCACTGTCTTCACTCTCTCTGTCTCTGAAACACTAACTCTTAACTCTAAAAATCGCTCAACATTTATAACTGCTACCGCTTTTCATGACGAGACGACACACAACTGACACACGCACAATCACACACACACACACACACACACACACACACACACACACACTCTCTCTCTCTCTCTCTCTCTCTCTCTCTCTCTCTCTCTCAAACTAAGAATTCACTCACTCCTGTCTGTAACTCACTGACCCTGCTCGTTGCTTCGCCCCCTTACATAGCGAGGATGACGTAACATGGACCTTTCTCAAACTTCTATAAATACGCCGGCTCTCGGGCACTTCTCGAATAATCTGGAAAATCCAGAGGAGTATAATCCCAAGTGGACATTTAAGTTCTTTCTTTGCAGTTACTCTTGTTATTAACAGCTTTCTAAATACTTTTTGCTCTGTACCTTATCTCAAAAATAAGCTTCATTTGATGAAGCAGAAAATTTATAAGTTATTCTCTTCCACCTGTACTGTAGTTCTTGGCATTAGACATTGTAAGCTTATTGAAAGGATTGTGTGCAGGGCTTTAACTCCAGCCATAGATTCCTATTTTACGTGGCTGTGCTTCATCCCTGAGCTACCGTTACGAAACCCTCAAAAGCATAGTACTACTAGTAATTATGTATTTTTAGACGTGGCGAATGACTAGAAGCTGCGTAGTAATTTATGGTCGAGTTCAACCCCAACATCAATTTGCATCACGCACTCGCCACGTCTGACAAATACCTGTAAAGTAGCTCTGATCTTACTGATGTATCATGTCAAAGGCTTGAATTGCATGAAACTGTGATGAATAGTTTCATAATGCGCAACATACCTCTGCTGTGTTATTTGCAGGCACATAAAGGCACCTCAGTAATCTCATCTCCTTCTTGCTGACGGAAGTTAACGCACTTGTTTTAGTACATTATTGCTGCGAATAAAGAGAGAAAACACATGCGCATTCCAAGAACTCACAAGCACGTAGCGGACTGGAATTTAATAGAATTCCTCTCGCTAAATTACCAGGAAAATTTACGTGGCAAAGAGGTACTTTTATACAAATAAAGGTCTAAAATAAATGACGGACACCGGTAAAGAGTAGCATTAAGTCTACTAAAAGCTAAGAGCAAAAGTAATTTAGATGCAAAGTTAGCGGCTTTTCTCTTTCACCGAGAAAGGAACTAATGCAGACTTTTAGCCAACATGCCCAAGTAATAAACAATATGAAGAGCTGCGTTGCTGGTATAAAATAAAACTATACCAATACGAGTATTAGCAAATATACATAATGAATAGGAGTAAGACTAAAAAAACTGCCTGCCGCTGCGTTCCGCACTTCTACCCACGAAGGTGCTATGAGTAGGGTACAGTACTGGAGGGTGGGACGTGGTCAATGCCCATTAAGCGGTCTTTGCGAACAGAGACCGCTACTTCTTAATCGAGCAGCTCCTCAATTCACCCCTCAAGGACCTAACGAGGCTGAGTGTACTCCGGACTAGGTCTCCCAACGGAAGAAAAACCCCATGCCCGTACCGCGAATCGAATTCGATCTCCCTCTTGGTCAATGTAGAGAACTGCATGCAGATGAACATAAAAAGATCTCGCACGACTTTCTGAACTCCTGCACAAGCTATTCTTACAAATCCTTATTCCTATGTCTACATCACATTAATCGATGTAAACATTTGCAAACATAACCTTCTTGGCAATTTTATTGTAAGTGCAAACGGAATATGAACATACGGTAGGCTTTAAGCTACAGTAAAACCTATTTATGCTGCTATATATGTGAAGGCTTTGCAATTCCACTCTCTTTACATGTTCAAAAAAAGAAAAATGTGAACGACTCCCAATTTGAGAAAAGTATAAATATTTGGAAAATTCCGAGAACGTTCCCTGAATCATTAGAGCATTGTTATGCAAGTATGTGTGTGTGTATTTGTGGAATGAGTGGCGATTAAACCGGAGAACCCGAAGAAAATCCGCCCTGTCGCCACCACGAATACCACATGCAGGTCACTGGTATCGAACCCGGGCCGCCTAGGTGGAGGCGGACGTTCTAAGCGCTCGGCCACGGCGCAGCCGCTAGACAAAATCCTACTACATAAAAATATAGATCTGTTAAAGCACACACCTTATCTCAAATATACTTGTTTTTTAATAGGTAATCACTTCCGAGATATCGCTTCCTATTGTTTTAAATTATCCACTAATAATACTTTTCTCAAATAGAACGTCACTGGTTTTCATTTTCTTTTCCTTTTTTCCCTAGCCATACAAAGAGAATGGAATTTCAAAGCCATTGCGTAACCAACAGCTTTTAAAACATTTGACTGTCGCTTAAGCCCACTGTACTGTGAGAGAATATGATCTGGCATTAGAAGTAACTTTCCTGTTGAAATGATCTTCCTAGTTACTCATCACTCTTATTTTTAGTGACTTTCCCCAATAAACGAGAAGAAAACGTTCAAATTCAACCAATTATTGCTACCAGTTTCTCATTTTGCAATTATCAGTTTCTTAGCTCTTGGCTGTCTACAATCGATATCTAATTTTCAGAAGACGGTGAAAGTAATAGCGTTGAAAATGGAAGCGGTAGCTGAGCTTAGACATTGAGATTTAATTTAGTAATTTTGTTTAAATAACTTTCTCCTCTAACATTTGTTGCAATTATGAAAGGAAACTTCGCCCTAGTTTTTATTTTCCTAGGAATTATGCGCAATTACATCACTAATAAATGTACTAATAAAATGTAAACTAATAGTAATACTATTATTAAGATTCTGGAATTTCATGTTCAGAATTTTGTCGTCTTTGTTACATTAAATATGTACTTGGATCAAACCTATGAAATCTGGATTTGGACAACACCTGTTGCAACTTCCTTTCACAAAAGTGTCAAAAAAGTCGGTCAGTAAGGATATGTATTACGTATTCCTTCTAGTAAATAACGACATACACCCTGTATGTCCCTCTCTCCTTCTCCCTCCTTCTCCCTCCATCACCCCTCCCTCTTCCACCTCCGTTCCACTCCCTCTTCCTCTACTCCTCCATCGGTCTCTCTCTCTGCCCGCCGATCTTCTATGCTGCTTACTTCTCTCTCCATCCGTCACTCCTTCAGTCCTCTCTATTTCTCCTTCGCCTATCTCTCCCTCTACCCTTCCATCGCCTCTCCCACCCCTCCCCTTCGCAGTCCCCCTCCCTCCGTCTCCTTCTACCTCCTCACTCTCTCTATGTCTCTCGCACTACTCTTCCTACCCCACCTCCTTCTCCCACCCCTTCCTCCTTCTCTCTCTCTCTCTGGCCACGGATATTTGAAATTGAAAAATTCTCCAGTCCTTAATTATTTATAATCAGTGGTAAGGAATCGAGCTTATAAATTCAATGGCATATTCGGAACTTGAGCCATGCATCTTCCATTTAACTGAATGAGCTACCATGTAAACAATACCAGCGCGAAATTCCCCATATGCATTTTTCATTATCGAAGAAATAACGATTTGACAGTGATTGATCTAATAGTTGCTTAAACAATGAGACCCGGATTTTCAAGTATTTTCGAAAATGTAACTCTGCATTTATCACTGGAAAAAATATCAGGCAGTTGAAACAATTGTGATGTTACCATAGTAGCTCAGTTTGTTAGAGCAATTGGACAGCAAGCGCAGGATTCGCGAGTCAAATCCGAGCTATGTCATTAAACTTTTCATCCAATTCTACCTTTCTAATTTTGCGCTGCAGAGGGCTTCTTTTGAAAGAACGATTAATTGGAAATGATAATTAACTTACGCACAAATCTACAAAGTACATTGAGATTTACATATTACAGTTCTTTACAGTAATATCAATACCTCAACTTTACTTATCCGTTAAAGCTCAAACCTCTGTTGTGTGACATTAAAAAGTATTCAGGTTTTGTAAGATTTCTTTTAACTGGGAAAGATTTCAAGGTTCGGAACTACCACTTTGTTATAAAAATTCAGTAGTGAACTCTGCGGATTATATAAGAGCTACAATCGATATTTTCACCAGTGAGATATAAAAAATAGTACTCCTCAGGAATGCGTAAGGTATATTCTTTGTTTTTTTGTCTGAGATTCCGAATACTTGTACTTTTCTCAAATGAGAAGTCGTTTTTTTTTGTTTTTTTTTTGTCCATTCAAAGAGAATGGAATTTCGAAGTCATATAGGAACCAGGTTTAAAATATTTGACTGTCACTTAAAGCCATATCCCCCTTACACCCATAAGAAAATTAGCAATAAAATAATGTCTGCGAATGTTTATCTCGATTAACATGAAGTATAGGAATAAGCTTTTGTAACAATAGTGTGTGCAAGACTAGAGAAAATCATATGCGCGTGTATGCATCCTATCAATTTGCACGCATTAATAAGAATAGCTAATCTAAACACTTTTCATGTTACATTCATTTGAGTTTCTACTTATGTTAAACAGAATAAGAATAATAGGGGAAGCTAAATTGATACTCAAATCTTATTTCAAGACGGTGGTTTTGAAATTCCATAACCACGGGAAGAAGAAAGGGAAAATGACCATTAAATTGCTATTATAGTAGACACAATATTTAATGGTGGCTGATAGCTGTCGGCCACTATTATCTTTCCTGTTGTGCAAATAAATTTCGTGATTGCAAATGATCTTTGCATCACTGGCTTTACAGCAGTATTTCACAGCGTGTTGAACTATACAACACCGGAAGGCCCGGTAAACCTCTGGCTGAATGATGTGTTGATCAGTTCTTACTGCCACTAAATTTTGTATCAGCCATAATAACAAACCTGTTGAAAATGCTTATAGCCGCAAAATGAGTTTCACATGAGATCTACATTGTGTTTTAATGACATCTACATTTTTTATGTAATGGCAACCGTAATTCAGAATAAAGAAGTTATTCCAATAAATTTCACGACACATAATGGTCATGCAAATATCTTTATGATAAAGATATCCTCGAACTTCAATACTAACTTTTCGTTTTCTGGTTATGCACACTGACCCATCCACACAGTCATTTTCCTCAACACATCGCTCTTTAATTCAGGGAGTCTCAAAACGTGAATTTCCAATAGAAATTTTTGGGTGCAATACTTCCTCTACTTATCATACGCACTTAATAGGGAGAGTAAAAATTGAGAATGGTGTCGCAGAATTCTAAATAATAAACCCGATATTTGTAGGTTAGTTTGTTTTGCGATAAGTTCATTTGATTCGCTTTACTTCGGAGCACCTCATAAAATCGTGATGTCACATCGACCGACACACCTTACAAGTCAGGCATAGAGCGCTGATTCCTGTCCATACGTCGGCAGTTGAAGATAACGCCGCGCCTCTCATGTTCAGCGACAATTTCATCCTTTCCATACAAAACTGTTTCACTGTCGTTCTATCGTGATTTTCGTATAGGCATTTTGTGTACTTTTAATGTCTAAGTGGAGATTTATGGACACAATTGGACCTTCGCACCTCTAAAGACTAACTGCATCATGTTTTTTTAAATGCTACACACATTGTTTCCCAAATTATTCTTAAAACTTCGTTTGCATTGCACGATCTGGTAAAAGAAGTTCTGAAGCAATATTTGTATTTACTCTTGTTTTTGCAGTGTATTTTGTCTTTTTACAAAGTAGTACTTACGTAAATATTGTATTTTATGCAATGCTACTATTATAAACTGTATAACTGAATCATCATGGCTCGCGTTCCAATAATACTTATGGCGCAGTACCGGTATTCCAAGTTGCCTTGACAGGGTATATCACAATGTGTAACACCTGCTCTCACACGATGGGAATGCTTGCGTTGCTCTCTTGTTTATTGGTTTAACACCCTAAGTCAGAGGTGGGCAAAAGCGGATTCATGAATCCGTGTGATTCGTGAACCTTTCGTTATGTGGCTATGCAACACAACGGAAGACACCCCCTTCCTTAGTTGATTCCAGGAGTTTCCCCATGCCACTTAGGCGAATGCTGGGGTACATTATTTCATATCACGGTTTCCTTTCCGTCATTTCCCTTCATTCGATTTTCTTATGATCTTTCAGGTGTGTAATGTTGACAGTACCGAGCAGATGGCGCGAACGATTGCGCATGGTAACTGCTGTTTTCGGCGCTAGGTGGAGCTTGGTGGGCCTTGTCCTCCGTCGGGGAGGGGGGGGGATGCTCTGTGCGGCACCGGACCTGCGGTGTGATGGCTGCTCGGCGGGGCCTGACGCCAGAGTGAAGAGATCTCAGCACTTGTTAGGGACTTCCGTGCGTCTCTGTGGCCTGTCTAGCTGCGACCCTGTGTGGCACCCTGGGGGTGGTAGTCACAACAGATCTGTGTAGGTCGATGTGAGCGAACTGTCCCCTCTGTGTCTATACCCTTTACCCCTTTTGTAGTTATATTTATTCGTGGTCTAGATGAGGATTTCTGTTATTAGTTTCTTCATATGGTCTGTCTTTAAAGAAATACGACTGGCGAGGATATTTGCAATGCACTGTGTGAAACTGCTTTAGCTTTCAGTAGAATAAGTTGATGTCGATTTTTTCTATGATGAACATAGCATAATCAAAAGTGAACTGTCGCGTTTCAGATGACCACTTGTTAGCGCGACTGCGTATTGCTGTTGCAATAGTTTGAACGTTTTATCATATATTCGGATGATAATGTGTGTAATTCCGATTTCACATAGTAGAAGTATACCATCTCTTTTCTGTTTGAAACAAACGCGCTGGTCGTTAACTGTGTAAATCCACCCTTGAAGCGAAGAACTACCGCTCCACCAACCAGTCAGTAAGTTACGCGGTTTACGCGCACAGTGGATTCGGAGCAGACACTGTGCTGCCCGCACCTGCCCTAAGCATTACTTAATGAAATGCAGGGAGAAAGGGTAACGTGCCATGTAAGTCATTGCTCATTTTATCGCAAAGAGAATGGGTTCTCGGTCATTACATTGGAATACACTTCTTTAAAATCTGTTTAGCCTACTACATCCTCCTTTATTATGAAATGAGTAATGAAAGTTTATATATAGATCAATAACAAATACACGACAGTTTGTTAAGTGCAGATTAACGTTTTCTTATTATGATTAATATGGTTTAGGTTGATTAATGCCTCTTAAGTAACCGTACCACAAAAATATGATGCAGAGTGGGCGGAACGAGTTCTTTCTGGAAGGTCAATGACCTTAGATTATCTGGGCCAGTAGAGCGCGCGTTGAGGTGTGAAGCAAAACGTTTAGCCAGACCCAGCGACCCAGTTACGACCATGGAAAGCCATTCATGTTATACTAAGAGAAAAAGCTGCCAACCTACCGAAGTGGATATACATTAAAGTACCAATATCTGCACTTGTCCGTCTAACAACTATATGCAAGAGAAACAATAATAATGGGAGCTTCGGATGGATATGTTTTTATCATTGACAGCGATTTAAGACATTTTAACTTGCAACCCTTCATTAGGGTATTTTTAGGTATTATAAAGTTCATGCGTGTAGACTTTGTGAAAGTATTAGTGTCCTAAAAATGGTTCAGTAAATGAAAAGAAAAAACGTATTTTGAAACCTAGCTTTACCTTTTACCACCTAGGTTTGAAATCCTCACTCTCTTCCTTCCAATGGATATATAACCTTTAACTTCCCTTAACATTATTGAATTACTTCTCTCAAGTACTAGGAAACAAAAGAATCTGCTTACGTTTTCATGAGGGTTTTGGCTGCAGAGTTGAGCTGCTTTAAGACATTTTAGTGTTACCCAGAATACGCTGTACACGTCACAAGATTTTCTGGGCCGCCAGCTGAGAAAACGGGATCAAGATTCAAGAAGGGAATTGACTTAAAGGGGATCAGCCGCTCTACGTTCCGTCAGCGTCGCAATTCAATCAAAGACCCTTGGAAATATCATATCCCGCTTTCAGAAAAGACATTGGATATTTGCAGCAAGGTTCCCGCGCTGAGCAATTTTTCTTATTTCTAACATCGATTTCATGGCCTCATTTTTAAACATTAGTGGCTTCCTAATTGGGCGATTTTCTATGGAGTTGAGCGAGATATGCTTCGCTGACCCAAACAATTTAGCTATTGCATTCAATTTCATTAATGTACTGCATAACAGTGGGGTGCAGGGAAACCTGCTGATGCAACACAGTCTGGATTTTAAAATAGGCGCAGTACTACACTAAAAATGGTCTATTGTATTGATTTGATGTCAGAAGTGTGTCTTTGAAACGTTAGCCCATGGCCACAGATCAGTTTAAGGCTCAGGAGCGAAGGAAAAGGGAGGAGTAAGATGGGCATTAACCAGAGTACTAGAAAAAGTTAAGCAGTGAGAGCTGAGCGCGGTACCGGTGGCTAGTATTTACTTACCAACGTAAACAAGAGCGTACTATATCGGCACGTTTTTATGCATTCGACTGTAGAAAAGCTTTAAATGTTATACACTTTTATAATACTATTGTATCCTTTAAGTTAACCATTTCTATTGTAATTTGATTTTACCTGCAGATATTTTCATAGTTTGTACTTTAGCCTGTATCCACTTCGGTGTTTTAGTTCCTTTTCCTCTTCTCCTAACAGTTTTCCCCTCAAAACATTATAAAGTTTACTACTTGATGCTTTGCATGGGCCTAACTGCACTGCGAAATGGTTAACGTCCGTCGTATATACTATCCCTTTTATTCACACCTCAAAGTGTGAACTACTGGCCTGGGTACTGTAAGGTCCTTGGCCCTGCAGAAAGCGTTGGAGCTTGGTTCCAGTACATAATTCGTTGTCACGAGATCGACCCTCTCTGCGTCATGTCTTCTGTGCCACGTTTCCTAGAGGTGTAAACAACCTTTAAAACATACAATTTTACATATTAAGGGTTTTAAGTTCGCAAATGAAGCATATGCTGTTGTAATATTTTCTTTATACTAATCTCATTTACTAGTAAAAATGTCTGTACTTATAGCCTTAACAAACTCTATACAAGGATTCAAGACATTTCTCCCAATTTTCCGAGATTCTGTTGCACTCTTAATGCACTTCTGTTTATGCTAACTTTATACATGGGCATTACTATCACCATCATCATCATCATCATCATCATCATCATCATCATCATCATCATCATCATCTCTCCGGTTTATAACAGCTGGCGCCATCTTCCGGAAGCCAAATTCCATGCCTCTCTGTTTCTCCATTGTCCTGGGTTCAAATCTCTAGATGCTAAGGCCACTTGTACATCATCCATCAAGGTTATCATCGGAGTCCCCTATTTCTTCTTTTTTCTGGTATCCGTTCCAGTGTTTCCTTTGGCAGTCATTCCTATGGCATTCTTTTACCGTGCCCATACCACTGTAGTCAGTTTTTTCTCTATAATATCCAAAATATCTGTTCTTCTTTTACTCTAACAATTTCCTTTATTTTTTTGATTTTGTTATTCTTTCCAATTTTTATTTTCTAGCAGATCTCCTCAATACACCCATTTCTGTAGCTACCATTTTATTTTTTTTTTTCTCTGCACCATATGTAATGACACATTGAGTTGTTTTATAAATCTGTAATTTCCTATTCTTTGTGATTTTTTTGCCCATGAAATGAAATTTAATGCGTTTAATGGCTTCTTTTTTCAGAAATCCTATATTTTATTTCTGTTACAACTTTCCCTGACCGCTCTATTTTTGTCCCTAAATAGGTAAACTATTTCTTCTGCAATATTGAATTTTAGTGATTCCTTTTCTTCTCTAATACATTAATATTTAGTTTTCTTAATATTAATCTTAAGCTCCCGTTGCTCATACTCTGCTTTTGTTTTTCTCGCCATATTCTATATCCTCATTGTCTTATGCTGATGGCACCTGATCATCTGAAAAACATAATGAGTAAACATTTGTGTTTTGAACTCATATTCCCATCCCTTGATATTTCCTTTTCCAATTCCTTAATATGTGCTCCAGGTATATTTTAAAAAAGTAGGCCGTATGGTATATCCTTGATGTAATCCTTTGGTGACTTGAAAGCCTTTTGTTAATTTATTTCCCACCTGTATTTTTAATATTGATTCTTTACATAATGATTTTGTTGCTCTTATTAGCTTCCCATTAATTGTTGATTCATCTAGTCGGTCTGGGTGGCTCAGTTGGTTAGACGCTGGCCTACTGTTCCCAAGGTCGCGGGTTCAAATCCGGGCCAGAGCGATGATTTTTAAGTGTGCTTAAAAACGACCATGTCAGTAGATTTACTGGCATATAAAAGAACTCCTGCGGGACAAAATTCCGGCACACCGGCGACGCTGATGTGATCGTGGCAATTGACAGCGTTGTTAAACAACAAAATAATGTTGATTCATCTAAAGTCTTCCATAATTTATTTAGTGGTACACTATCATATACCTTTTCTATATGCATAAATGATAAATGATGATCTCTATGAGTGGCTTTCTTTTTCTCTATCGTTTGTCTTACACAGAAGAAATTATCCCTACATAATTTCCCTGCTCTAAATCCAGATTGTTGTTCCGTTTCTATATTTTCACATTCCTTTTCCAATAATTTTCTTAATATGCAACCATAAAGTCTGTTGAATGTGCTTGTAACTGAAAGACCTCTGTAATTTTCATATTCTATTTTATCTCCTTTTTGTGTATTGACGATATTATTGCCACTTTCCATTCTTCCGGTAGGTATTCCCCATTTATTATTCTGTTAAATAATATAGTTATCGTTTCTAACAGTTCTTAATAAGTTCTATTGGAATATCTTCTAGTTCCGCAGCTTTTCCATTTTTCATCCTCGCAAAAGCAGCCTTCACCATACTTTATTGATATCAACATTATGATTTTCTCCGTCATCATTACCATCATTCATGTCTATCTCTCTGTATGTTCCATAAAATCTATACGATTTTCCACCAAGAGTTTATCATATTGTTCCCATTATTCTACTTAACAAGTGTCAATGGCTTTTGTGTTTTATTTTATTATTTTTATGAATTCCCTGAATCATCGTTTTCCTACCACCAATATATATTGTCACGCCGGCTGTAAGCCCGGACGCTGCTGGTAAGAAATGACGCTCGGAGCCTGATGTCCATCCGGCAGCAGAAACGAGCCGAGGCGCTTACCTGCCCTAAAGACCAGGCCGCCGACCGCACAATAGGCCATACGGGTCAATAACTATTGTGTGATAGTCCAGTGTCTAGGCTGTTCTCTCACAGTCACTCTCTGCCGTTCCACTTCCAGAACTTTTCCATTGTCTAACTGAGTAGCAGTTCAGTGCTAAGTTGTAATCTGACAGTTCTTTATTGTGATCTGATTCAACAGTTGTTCTATTGCACTGAGTTTGCACAAAAGTGATCTAAGTGTAACGTTAGCACTAGGCTAACTGACTAAAAGGCAATACAGTGTGATTAGCAGTAGCTGGTGTTTTCTCATTTGTTACAATATTTATATTTCTGAACAATTTTTTTGTCCCAAAGTTTCTTTTTTGTTTAGTAATTAGTATTCTTATTTTTGCTTATGTTTTGTTTTAGAATTTATTTTACCATCAATTTTTATTGAATTTAGCCATTTTAATAATAGCCTTTTCTTATTTTATTTTTCATGTTCTAGTTATTCATTCCAAAGTTGTATGTTCTTTTTTCCTGTAAATATTTTTTTCATTTAATGCTTTTTCTTGCTGCTTTTATTACTTTCATATTGTGTTTAATTAGATCTGCATGCCGAAAATATAACATCTACTGTACTGTGTCATTATCATGGGATATAATTATGCGGTTTCTGTTTCTACTATTCGGGTAAATGAAGCTTAAATTAATTATTTATGCTGCCAGTATTTTTGTAAATCCTATTGCGTTATATTGAATAGAAACTTTGCTAAATTAAATTAAAAACGCTGGAATTGAATTGGCATGAAAATGGGTTTCATTACTGACTGCAAAATCTAAATTAAGGTTAAAAAGGCAGGGCATTTGTTCGGTGTGTAAAAGAACGGTTAATTAAAAATATCAGCGTGCGTTATGGTTTGAGAATAAATTTCGCATGCCTTTACTCGCTACTTACGCAATGTTATTTCTGTGCTCAGACGGGACCATAAAACAATCATGACTAGCACGGCCTACCTCAGTATTGTAGAACAGGGGAGAGAGCGGGAGGAAAAAAGCAATAAACTGCATGACTGGCTATAGCCATTTTAGGCTGACAGCATTATTGATGTTGTGCTCAGCTTTGTTGACGAAATTCCTTTGTTTAATTTCATGGTCTATGAGCATGTAACGTAATATAAGATGTAATATCTTGTACTGACATATTGTTTTGTGTACGCTAAAAGAAAACTTTGGAGTTTAGAATGTACTTGAAGGAAAAGGGCGGATGGATTCTAAACCAAGGCGCGACACAAACTTCACGTACCACAAAGCATAACGTTGTAGTGTTTAATGTAGTGGTAATGCTCAATTCAGCACATTAATTCTTACATAAGTGAAATAAATATGACATATAGAGTCTTCAGCTATGCTATAGTCCTTCACAATAAGGACTGAAAAATGACCGGCAATGATTAAATTCACGATTTTTAGGTTTACATATACGAATATAGATGTTCCTCAAACCCTCAGTCATCGGTTGGCAGTAAAATGTTTTAGATTCCACAATCTTTAAAGATCTGGATTATTAAACATTGTCCAAAAAGCGCTAAAATAACTAAATTCAGTGAAAAGAAGCGATTAAGTGGCATTTCGCCGCAACGGAAAAGCTATGAATCTGAGGAGAGACTACTAGACAAAAGAGGCAAGGTGTAAAAACAGGTAATCTGACTCATGATCATGACGCACGTTTCCACATGGTATATTAGTTGCTTTCTTCTCTTTGTCTAACAGTTTTCGCACGAGTCAATCACAAAGTTAGTACCCTATGTGTTGTGTATGATCATAACTGAGCCGTAAAATGAACAACGCCTGCCGTATATACTATCCGTTTTACTTGTCACCTCAGTGAGCGACCTATTGGCCTAGGTAATGTGGGGTCATTGGCCCAGCAGAAAACATTCGAACTCGGTTCCAGTACACCATTCGTAATCACGAGGCTTGCCTGCTCTGCGTCATGCGTTTTGTGCCGCGCCCACTTAATTACTAACCAACCTGAAAATATGCTACTTTAATAAAAAAATATAAGTCCACAAAACAGATATTGATATATTGTTCTTTACGCTGTCCTCAATTACCAATCAAAATATCTGTATTACACCCCTAACACTCTGTATAGAAGGCTACCAGTGTAAGTTGTAGAGCAATGTATTCCAGCCAAGCTGCTCGCCAGTGAGCAGTGGCGTACTCGCCGCCTTGCGTGCGTAAGCCTGCATCAGGCAGCATAGCTCTGCTGTGGAGTAAACTGCCATCATGGTGCGGTGGGTACTATTCCCCTATGGCTTGACTTTCCAAAAGAGAGCACTAGAGTTCCCTTAGTGTGAGATTCTAGTGCCCTTACCCTGCAGGCATCAATTGCGCTTACTTCATTTATCCATGTAGGTATACAAATAGAAATAAATTGTTGTGTTCACATTTCCTAATTAGTTAAAAAAAAAAAAAAAAAAAAAAGAAAAAAAAAAAAAAAACTTTAGTTTAGCGTACCCCGTTTAGTTTACTCCATTGGGAGGACTGCCTATGGACAAAGCATACCAATCAAATTCATAGACAGTGGTTATGGTTATGGTGACCGTGATAGGGATGATGAACAATAACCGGGACGTCTGTGGCTTAATCCCGCGTTTAGCATTACATTTTTCAGTCTGATTGTATCTTTTCAATCTTTGTGCAACAAACGGCTAGTGTGAAAGAAAAATTAATTTCCCTTTGCATAACTTGCTTTATTACATGCGTCGATTACTTAAACCGGGTTAGGCGAATAGGTAAGTTTTAAGCGGTGGTCAGGTCTTTCAAGAGCTAGTTGTTATGAAATGGTTTTGAAATGCTGCTCCTTTCGCGTGGCAAAAAATAAAGGAATAAAGAAAAAAGTAAAAAAGAATTAACGATGACTTCCCACTTAGTAAAAGTATACATTTTAAAATGCTAACCAATAAGAAGGATCATCTGGGAAATGGTGAACTCCACAAAAAATATATTTGACGTAAATTATATACTTTAACCAGATTTTTGTGCAGTAAGATCTTGTCTGGCTCTAACGGTTTACCAGTTACGCATAAGCCATTCTGAATGAAGAGAAATTCAGAGTTTATTTCATGCATTAGGCATTCTCCAATCGGAAAGTTGGCACTCTTGTCCAGAATCGCTACCTATCGTAGCTCCTTGCTTTCCTTTTGAGCGGACACCGGTCATATACCACAAACTTAAAATCCGCACCTCCATGGCTATGATTGATCCGGGCACATTTCGAATGTTGTCTTCATTAAAACGTATCAAAGCTTGCGTTAATTGGAACATTACGATGAATGCAACATTTTCGTAATTTCGTTATATTTCCACAGTTTTTTTTATTTAGATTCCATTATTTCGTAGTAAACTAAAACAAAACATATCGAAAATCGCACGAATTTTAAAGCCTATGCTTCTTTCATGCGTGCACTCTTTTAAAACTAAAATTAATGTTTCCTTATTCTAAAAATTAGCGTCAAAGTAAAAACTCACGTATGTATATTTTCAGTAGCTCCATAGGCAATGCTTTTAATTTCTCTGTGCCGAATGTTTGGTGATCTCCCAAAACACCAAATATACAATAAGCTATCAATAGAATAAAACCGCTTTACCGCAGCTTGTTTGAAACGCCTACACGTAGCTTCGATTCCCGGAGTATTGTTCAGCCACTCCTCGTATTTAGGCATATTCAGGAAATCGATAAACACTCCATCGGTCTCTGGCTGGTGTTTGTGCGCGCGTAAAATTAAAGTCTTTTACAAGAGAGTTCGCTGAATGCCGTTAAAAGTTTCCTAACATTCATTAAAAATCCTTTTCTCGTCGTTAACGAAACATTCTACCATTGCTGCGAATAAATAAAAGACTCGTTGGATCACAGAACAGCGTTGGATGCTGTGAAGCGAGGAAAACAGTAATCAGAAAACACGGAGCAAGCATTTCCTCTAGAAATCTGTTTCATGTTGCTTGATAGAATGGAATAGTGTCACTGATGTATTTTCCCTTGAGTACCTTTTAATTTCTGGGTTGAATTCCAGAGTTTGCATTAGCTTTGGCGAACTTTCATTCATAGCAAATAGTTGCTGGTTCAGTTGTCTCATAAATTTAGTTATGCAATCAGCTTGCAGCGCCAGAGCCACCTATCAGCGAAACTGGCAAATATTTGTATTACAGTGATACCGGTAGAAAAGTCAAACAGTACAAATTGAGATAGAAACTAACACGCATAGCAACTGCCCATAGCTGTTACGTTCATTTGTTACGTTTTCTTATCAAATGTAACACCGATTTAAACGACAGAGATCGAATGTTAAAATATTTGTGATTAGTGCGTTTGGTTAAAAATCCTATATTTCATAAGGAAGTTCTAAGCCACTCTTAGCCACTCCCACCCCAAGAGCTAGAAAGAGGTTTGTGTATTGTTTGGTTCGAATGGATACTGAACAGTAGGTTGGGTGGCTTACTTTTGCAAGGGCGGGAGGAAGTATAACTGCGCAGCTGTAACCCATAGTCTCTTGGGGATATACTAAAAGTTGATAATTATATCACGTGGTAATTATCAGGATTAGTTCTTCACTCGTGTTAGCAACTATATGAAAACAACGAATAAGTAATGCAGCGTTAGTGTTTTAAAAAGCGAAAATAATGGCAAAAATCTGATGTGTTGCACTCATATGACTTGTATTCTTCATATAAATTATTTTTCCCCATCTTCTTCGTGTTAGCCGAGATAGACATTTGCAGAAATTACCTTATTGCTTACTTCCTTGTATGTACAAGGGGAAAACAGTAGGCTTTGGACGATATTCGAATGTTTTAAGAGTAGCTGCTATATAAAGGGTTTGAGATTTCGTTCACTTTGCACGGCCAAGAAATAAAAAAGTGAATAACGACCTTCCATTTGAGAAGAGTTTAAGTATTACAAAACAGAGAAAAATAACAAGAAATATCTCCCAAATGGTTCCATCCACCAAAAGTACAGTTGGGCATCACTGGTGTGTTTTAACAAGATCTACATTTTTTGCATAGTAAGATTTGCCCCATCTCTTACGGTTTACTAGTTTTGTAAAAGTCATCCAGAGTAAACAGGTCTACATGGGCTACAGCCATCAAAATTCAAAATATACATTTTATTTACCATAAAAATATTTTAAACATATGGCATTTTAATCAAAATTATTAGAGCCAATTTTAAGAAAATCAAATTGTCAAACATTTTTCATATAAAGTGTAGACTAGGCTAGAATAGTTTTACTCCAAAAAATATTCGTATCGCATCCTTGAAAGATATTACACCTAAATACGACCTTGTTTATTAAAGGACTTCGCATTTTTGAGTTATGCTATCCACATACACACGGGGGCGCGTGCGCACGGACCTTGTTGTAAAAGTGCTTTTTTGCGATTCAGGAGTCTTCTATAGATATGTATTTTATCATTTTTGTGGATTTTATTCTTCATATTTTCGTATCCTTACCAAATTGTAGTCCATTTAGGTAACTTTTTATTTATATTTTCTTATCTATAATCAGAAATAACTATTCAAATCTTGTATTATTTTGCTGTAGAGAAACTCACTAGGCAAATTCCCCCTAAGCAAAGGATCACGAAAATAACGGTGAGAATTTAGCTTGCAGACTGTTGATTGAAAATTCAGCTTATGAAGAAGGTCTCGTATTTGGTGTCAGTTCTATGAACGTTCTTTACATATGTTCTGGGAGCAAGGACAATATCTCAAGCTTTCTCCTTCTGCTCTCAAGAAGACAAATGCTACGCCCACACTACTTCAGGGATGTGTTGGCGATAGAGGGCGTTTTCAGAGTTAATTTAGTTCATGTAACTCCGCTGTTCTAGGAAACAGCTGTTTCAAGGTACTCAACATCTATGAACCAGGAGAACAAAGTTGGCGTATAAACAACTTGCAAGACTTAAGGAGATGCATCTGTGAAAATTGGTCCTAAAGTGTAAAAAATCCAAAAATAGCTTTTAGCTTCTACTTCAATACTATGAAGTTCGTTTTTATTTAGCGCCACAACAATAATGGCCAGTAACAACTGAAATAACCCTACACATCCATCATGGCTGCCACATACACTGTGTCATGATAAATCTAATATTACTTGCAATATTTCCAATAATGTTTGGCGCCGTTTTGAGGTGTACCGAAGTTTGTTTGCTTCCCTGTGTTGGACAACTCACATACCGCACTTTTTATCACAATTCCCCACATTGTTGTTGTTTATAAATAAGAAGCTCTTTCACTGATAGTGTTTCTCTAATGTGAATAGAGTTCATTATATACACAAAATTAAACCTGTAGCTTATATATCGTGTATTTTTATATAAAGGCATATTTACAAAATAAAACCGCATAATGGAAGTATGTTAGGTTACTTGTAGGAAAGACTTTGATTCAATAATATAGTGGGTATAGGATAAAAGAGAAAATAAATAGGGGTAAAAGAGTAACCAATAGAAGTTCATTGAGTAATAAAACTGCATCTGAGAGTTGGAAACGAGAGGTTTCAACAGATATTCATACAGGAATATTAATCCTGTACGGGTCACAAAGTTGACAAAATATTTTTACAAAATGTTTCACATTATGAAATGTTCTATCACTGCAGAAAATTTTGTGCAGAGTTTTAAAAGTAAGTTCAAATTAAGTTAACTCATTTAAATTTGTTGTATTGTTGTTGCTTGGACTGGAAAACATTAATTATTAAAAAATTAGGAAAGTAGGTTAAAGATTTTTTCTTATTATAGAGAAGACAAAATATTCACGTTGGTAGGCATCATTAGTGGATTAAAATGAGTGCAAGAACACATATTCCTTATATATATGGGACGTTTTTAAAAATTGCTTTCTTTTGAAATATAATTTTCTCAAAAATGGCTCTAATGATGTTGAATAAAATGCTGTGTGTTTAAGACATTTTCATGACAAAAGGAATAAAAGTATTGAATTTTCTGGAAATAACCTTTGGAGTCCTCTTTCATTTACATTTAGATTTCATTAAACCGCACAGTTTATAAAATACAGTTTCTGTGGAGCAGATTGATATTACGTGTTATTTATTTGAATTTTCCAGTACCATTTTCTGATATAAAGCCGTTGCTTTCCCTCCGGATGATTTAAAGAGAACGGAATTTGAAGGCCAGAAACTGTCACTTGTGGCTAATGAATCCCCTCTATTCTTATGTATTCCTGTAGTACCTACAAGAAATATGTAAGAAAAGCATGTTTATCATGATTAACGTGAAGGCGATATAAGAGTAAGATTTTATCTTAGTATAAACAATGGGTAGAGAGAAGGTCATGTGAATTTAAGGCATCATGGTTGCTTATTTTCCAACATAATCTAAAAGTTGTGTGCAACTTCGAATTTCCACCTTAGAGAATTTCTGCAGCCGGAGCTGTGAATTATATTTTTAAACTGATAGGGAGCTTATTCTTATCTGGTGTTAAGTTTATTTTCTCTGACGTTCTCTTTAAATTTCTGACTTACGTTTGTCTGTAAGTTTTGCATTCTGCCATTTATTTTGTTCTTAACGTCCGTTCTCTCTTGATACGGCACCACAGGCGATAAATAGGGATGCATAAGTCTTGGAAGTTGAAGAAAAATCCTTTTTTCGTTCCAGTGTCCGAGGTCGGGATATGTAACTGGTTTGGTTCACGGCTCTCGTACTGAAGATTCGTGACTCGATATTCTGCTTTTGTGCGACGATTTTAAATCCGACCTATCCAAGCCTTCACCTCGGACTAACTCATGGCCCACCCTGGTTGGGAGTCCGTCCTCTCATTGCACCTCATTCTCGTCACTCTACCGGACTAGCAGATTATGCTCGTTGGATGATTTCACCTCAGTGTTTGGTGGAACGAGAGTGTTACAGACAACGACAATATACAGGTTTTAGGAGTATAAGTGCAGATATTATGATAAATGGTACATTAATCTGTATCCACTTCGGTATGTTACTTGCTTTTTCTCTTTTCCTATCACTTGGTTTACTACCTCAACTCTTTTTCATAGTCGTAACTCTGACGCCAAATGAACAACACCGGAGATATAGACTAACCGTTTTGCTTCAGATATCATTGCGCGACCCACTAGCCTAGAAAATGTCATTGCAGAAAGCATCCGAACTCAATTCCGACAGAGCTTTCGTTACCGCGTTGCAACATTTTTCCTCCCACTCTGCGTCAGCTCTTTTGAGGCACGCCGGCCAGAAATTACAAGTCCGCAAGTGAAGAAAATAGTAATGTAATATTGTTCTTTGCCCCGTCCTTAACTACCAGTAAAACTGCTGCCCTTATGCTCCTAACAGTCTGCATGGACATTTTGGGTCACTTTAGACCAGAAAATAGTGGGTTTTATGAAAGAAACCTTTTATTTATGAAATGCCTTAGTACCATAATTTTGTATTTTTAAGCACTATAACTATAATTCTATAGCCATATTTAAAAAAATAACATTTGCATCTTACATAATGAAATCTTAAGTGCATCTCTTTTTGTAGATATCTACTAATATATATCGAGGTTCCATAAATAATCATTTTGGGGCAAAATGATATCACCTTCCACCATTGAACAGTGGTGTTGATAACAAGCATGATATTATTATTATTATTATTATTATTATTATTATTATTATTATTATTATTATTATTATTATTATTATTATTATTATTATTATTATTATTATTATTATTATTATTATTATTATTATTATTATTATTATTATTATTATTATTATTATTATTATTATTATTATTATTATTATTATTATTATTATTATTATTATTATTATTATTATTATTATTATTATTATTATTATTATTATTATTATTATTATTATTATTATTATTATTATTATTATTATTTTTATGTCATTAAAATGGTTAAAAATAGAAATTTTGCATCATATTATGTTCTTTTCAACTTGTTCTTTTTTCAACTTCCGAGACCTACTGGGGCTGAGGAAATCTCGAGGAAAGCTTAGTCAGTGAGGGTGGCCAATCATATTGGTTTTATTCGCATTACATCATCCGGAATTTAAATTTTACCTATTTGTTTTCTGTTTCTTCACCTGCTTGCCAATTCTACCTAGTCTTGTTCCGTTTCCATTCGTTGATGTTCCTTTCTCTACGTTTGCCTACCTCAGACTGAGCGAGTCCCTTAAGGAGAAAAAACAGACAGCTACATGACGCAGATAAAATACCAATGCGCCGAAAGCCACACGTTGGATTTGTTTCCTGTTTCCTTTCACGAAGCTCGAATGTTCGTCGCCTTGTACGTTTAGAGGAAAATCAAAGCCGAGGTGCCTCCCTAGGGACCTAATTTATCGCCTGAATGTCAGAGGTCTGTCTCAGTTCTAACGGAGGTCACCACAGCTATGGCCTTAAGGCACGTCTCAAGCATTGAAAATCGAATCCGACTTTATCGGCTTTATGTGATGCTGGAGTGTCTGATGTCAGAGCTGACAACTTGACATCAAACTACTAGCACCCTGGAAAATAAGATTAAGAAGCTATTGCGGAACACCATCTATCTTACTGTACACACATATGTCATGCGAAAGAACGACGCATGGAGCATCCTTAACATTCTGTAATGCTCTCATTCAAATTTCCTGCGTCTTCAAGGTCCATACTACAGTACCCACAGTGGATCTAGCCCAAACATGAAGGGTAGACTTATTTATCATTTAGCTAGAGCAAAACAATATTCTTAGTGAGCATTTCAAAATTCATTATGACATCTAAGGGTATGTAATTAGCATTGAAATTTAAGTTGGACTTTTATGGATGCTCTATAACTGCTATGGTTTTCAGCGTGTCATTGTTTATGAAAGATAGCTTAATCTTGCTCAGAGACCTCTTCTTCATTAGGTTTAAGGTTATTTTTCTTCCGTGCTAAGAATATTTGCGCCCCAAAAATTCCATCCCGTTTGAACCCGCGATATCGAGAACCATAGGGTAGCACAGCGATGTCTAACCTTGTCCCTTTACAGATGCTTACGTAATTATCAGTTATTTTCCATCTCTTTAATTTGGAGGATGAAGGGAACAGTCAGTATCCAGTGACAGACACAAACCGGCGATTCAACGACGGTTTCTAAGTCATGCTTTGAATTTTCTGGGAATTTCCTCAGAAAACCTCTTATTCTGCATGTTTTTTGCATACATGGTAAACACTAAGAGGCAGACAAAGCTTACCAAATAAAAAAAATGTGGATCTTGTCAATACACAACTTATATCAAACACTTTCTCTTTCTTTTGAATGAGCAATTTCAGAAATATTCTTAATTATTTGTTTGAATTTGCCAATGCTTACACTTTTCTCAAATAGAAATATGTTATTAGTATCTTTTTGTAATCCCTTGGTCTTACAACGAGAACGGAATTTCAAAGATATCGCATAGCAACCAGCTCTTAAAGTATTTCACTATTGCTTATAGCCCACTGTATTTCCATACAAGAACATTGGTAGTAAGATAATTCCTGAAAATGCTTATGTTGATTAAAATGAAGTCGATATAGAAATAAGTATTGGAAGAATAGTTTATAGATATAACAACCATAACGCTACATATAATTGTGAACAAACGATCACCGAATTGAACTACATTAAAAGTTTGTATTCAATAGGTTACCTGACGATCACTTGGTGCATCTTCTAAGGTTATGCACTTGGACTTTGTTGCCAAATATTGACAGAGTTTTTAACTGTAAGCAATAGCAAAGAAGTTACTAATGATCATGTTTGTTTCATCAGATTTGAAAGTGCTTTCGTAAATCAAACACGAAGTACATATAACCAAACCGGCACTGCAACCCAACTGAGTGTTAAGAGTGACACAGTCTGCATAAAGTGGAAAGAGGTAAATCCAACCTCCCCTCTTGTTAGCCCTAGGCCACGGAGAACAGCTGACTTTCAGTGTTATTTATGTGTTGCACCTGTCACGTCTGCTACTTTACATTCACCTTATCAAAATTTCCACGTTTGGATGGAATTATAAAACGATTGTGGAAGGTAAGCCTAAATTGATCAACATGCAACGGAAGATTAAGTAACCGTAAATGAGTAACCTATATTGCCTTAAAAATTTGAGAGACAGATGAAAATAATATTATTTTGGGTATAACTATATGATCAGGTGATCATCAACACCATCATCAAGAACATTTAACGGTTTAAGCCATTAAGCCTCGTTTGGTTCTTACAGAATTTAATTAAAAGTGTTGTGTTCATCTTGTTCTTGGTCTACCAGTTTTTTTTTTTTTTTGTTTTTGTTTTTTTTTTTTTTTTTTTGTTGCTTAATGGTTTATATTATAAAACTAATTTTGGCATACGGCTATCATTCATTTTATCGACATATTCCTTCGAGTCATTTATATATTGTTTTAATCTATTTGTTAACTTAAAGATATTCAGTTCTTTTCGAATATCTCTACCTCTATTTGAATCTAGAAGATTATACCCTACAACATTCTTTAACAGCTTCATTTCAGTTGTTTCAATCATTTGTTCTTTTTTGGTTAGAGTCCAAAATTTGCTGCTGCATAATATGGGAACTGCCATTATTTTATAATACGTTAATTTAGTTTCTATTCTAGTATTTTTTAAAAATCACTTTATGGTGCCACATGTACTGTTAAATTTATTAATTTTATTTAAAGTATTTTTAAAACAAGAGAAACAGCAATCAATACAATTCATGTAGTTGACTTGTTCAACGGGTTTTCCTTTTAATACAACTTCAGCTCTTTGTTGCATCTCTGGAAGAATTAGTTTTGATATTTATCCAATTGCGGCGCCGTGTCCGAGCGGTTAGGCCGTTCACCTAACACCAAGGGTTCGATCCCAGGGACCCGCCTGTGGTATTTGTGATGGATGAAGCGGCGTCTGGGCGAGTTTTCTCCAGTTTCCCCCGCCACTCATTCCACCAACGCTCCATCATCACTTTTCTATTCATCCATTTCTCCTGCATTTCATATTATCCTCTTCCTCACTCTCATACCTGTGCTGAGCTAACCACCCGCTTCCAGGTCTTCACTCTGGTCGGTGCGAAGATCTGTGTGCTCCCCAACAAGCGTTGACTCTAAGTAGGCACAGGCTTGTAACTTCTAGGGGTTGTCATTCCTCAATACAGGGAGGGTAATCAGATAAAGAAAAAGAAGAACAAATTGAACTAACGTTTCGTTTTTGAGTTGTGCTATTCACACACGCGTGGGCATACACGCACGCAGACAGACACACAGAAAATGTGTCTTGGTGGCTCAGTTGGTTAGACGCTGGCCTACTGATCCCAATTTCGCGGGTTCAAACCCGGCCCAGGCCGATGGTTTTTAAGTGTGCTTAAAAACGACAGCTCCATGTCAATAGATTTACTGGCATGTAAAATAACTTCTGCAGGACAAAATTCCTGCACACCAGCGACACTGATGTGACCCTGGCAATTGACAGCGTCGTTAAACAAAAAAAAAAAAAAAAAAAAACCCCACAGAAAATGTAATTAATGTCAATAAGATCCTAGTAAATTAAGGCTCTGCTTCGAACCAAATTATAGAGGGAATCGGTCAAAATCAAATGAGGGGAACGCATAATAGGATGCATTGATATTTAGCTGTACACATTGAAAGAGGGTAGCCAGAAACACAGCAGTGCCATTTGTCATAGGGCACAAGTAAGTCATTGCATTGCCTGCTATACATATTTCAGACTACTTCATCCCTTCCACTTTAATACACCGCAATACACTTGTGGCGGCCCAGATTTCATCATTTACAGCGGGAGGCCATCCATCATTACAGGCGACCTTGTGCGGGAAGGCATTAAGGGGAATCGTCACTTCCCAATCACGGGACTTGGCAGTCCGTTACCACAGATCCGCCACTCCTTGCTTCATGCAGTTGTCACTTAACATTTATGTGAATATGTTATGCCTACAAAATACGCTATCTGTAAAATATTATTATACAAGCCCTTCACATACTCGATCGGAAATTTTTTCACCCTTCAATATTACTTTCCCTACTACATATAGTAAATAGAATTTCTGCATCTTACCCTGAATCTTCATATTTCAGCGGATGTTTTGAGACTCCTTAAATCTAAAAATCTGATGTGTTGGACTCACATGACTTTCTCTACTCTTGTACTAACCATTGTTACAAACTATTATTCTTATATCTTCTTATATGTTCTTCGTCTTGGGGCTCTAATGACCTAGCTGTCGACGGGCCCTTAAACCCTAATCACTCACTCACTCACTCACTCACTCACTCACTCTTCTTCGTCTCAGTTGAGATAAACATTTCCAGAAATTATCTTATTCCTTATTTCCTTGTAAGTGCAACGGAAATATTAGAATACAGTAGGCTTTGAGCGATAGTCAAATCTTTTAAAGCTTTGAGATCTCGTTCTCTTTGTACGCTTAACATATAAAAAAATGAACAACGATATTCCATTTCACAAAAATTAGCTTTACGAAACTGACACGAATAACAAGGAATATCTCCGAAATGGTTCACTCTACAAAAAAAGTTATTTGGACATAAATTGTGTGTTTTAGCGAGATCTACGTTTTGGATAGTATGATTTGGTTTACCAGTTATACAAAAGTCGTCCAGAGTAAATACGACTACAGCGGCTATAGCCAGAAAGTTCAAAATACACATTTCATTTGTCATAAAAATATCTCAAACATATGACATTTTAATCAAAATCGTTAGAGCCATTTTCAAGAAAATCAAAATTTTCGAAAAATTCTTCATGTAAAGGGTAGTTTAGGGTGGGGCTATTTTCTTCAAAATCTTGGCATCCTTGAAAGACATTAAACAATACCAACTTTTATTTTTAACCGACTTTTCGGTTTTGAGTTATGCTGTCCACAGACATACTGACACACAGACACCCACACAGACCTTTATCTAAAAATACTTTTTTTTTTGGATTCAGGGGGTCTCAAAACATATATTTCTGGTGAAATCTCGACATCGAATTTTTGGGTGGAATACAATGCTTCCCCTGCTTACCAGTAGAGAGAGTAAGAAGAACCATGTTAAGAAAAATACCCCTCTGTGTGTGTGCGTGCGTGCGTGCGTGTGTGTGTGTGTGTGTGTGTGTGTGTGTGTGTGTGAGAGAGAGAAAGAGAGAGCGTAAATAAAAAACTAAAATTTCCTTAAATACCGCAATTGGTATTCATTTTCCTCTTTGAAAGATGCGACACGAAGATGTCGAAGAAAATCTTCCAACCCCAAACTTGAAACTTTTTGGGACAACCTCAAAGCCCTTCTAATTTTGAATAACTTTTGCGTAACTGTTAAACCGTTAAAAATAGACAAAATCGTACTTTGCAAACACTGTAGATCTCGTTAAAACACTGCCATTTTGTTTTTGAGTTGACTATCTTCCAGATATTCTTGTGTACTGACCAGAGAAGGTCACATTATTTTAAATAAAACATTTTTAAAATATATTTGGTTTTATAATGCAAGACAACCATATTGTTACTTATTGTACACTGCCTTCTGTATGTGGCATTTATCAACTCAGCTTTCATACCGGAAGAAATGGCATTCACAGTTGTCCTGTAGTTTACCACGTACGGGTAACCCTGGGTATATGGGGTGAGTCATCACGCCTTGCCGGGATCCGGAAACAGAGGAGTGCTTTTGGGTCGGTCAAGTTGTCTGCATCTGAAATTACACGGACATTTCGGACAGCGGTCGATATACAGTTTGTGACCTCTAAGTTGGTAGCACCTTCTGTCGGCAGTGTTTTGCTAAGTCGGTTGTGTATGGAAAATTTGACAGTCATGTTACAGACAGGAAAGTAAACATGGAACATGTCTTAACAAATAAACGTGCTTCAGTAGTGGACTTCGGTACAGA
This sequence comes from Tenodera sinensis, assembly GCA_030765045.1. NCBI lineage: Eukaryota > Metazoa > Arthropoda > Insecta > Mantodea > Mantidae > Tenodera > Tenodera sinensis. Next base: position 67,736,528 of record CM060963.1, on the reverse strand, counting down.
CGGCAAATGGGGCAACTTGTATATTTATGTGAAATTTTAACTATATACACGTGGCGAATTAAAATGGGCGACAAGTGAAATGTTGCTGGATAAACACGCTATTCATTCAAGTGAAGATCATCAGCAAGTGACAAATGAAGGTCTACTTCTGAATGAAAAGCACAGCAGGCGCGGCTCCTCAGGGTAGGCAGGGTAGGCGTTGCCTGCCCTACCGTAATACATCAACAAATAATGTTTAACTATGATTCTGCATTTTATCATTTGAACCGTCATTTTCCCTAAATTGGAGTTCAGAAAAGCATGGTCAAATCCTTGAATCTCAATTCCGATTCATCAAAACTGCGCTGCGTGTTTGAAACGCGCGGCAGAAATGATACGCATGGAACCTGGGTAGTGGAAAGCCAGCAAGCTTAACCTCTGCCGGCCCGGCCCCATTTCCTCAGTACGAGGCCCTTGAACATGGGTAAGGAAATATTCCGTCTGTATATGCACTGCGAGCATGCGTAGACGCGTCTGCCAGCACTCGGAACATTTGCCTGCCCAAATCCGTATTTATGCGACTTTTTCCGAATAGCCACACTCTACGAGCGAAGATCTCAGAGACCCGAATCGTTTTGCTATCACTCTGTGTAATACCAGTGTGTTGTAATACTAGTATGACCGACTTAATTAGTGAAATATTACAAAGTCTGCTTTCGCGGCGCACTGACTATGAAAAGAGGAGTATTTTAGCTATTTAACACAATGTTACAGTCACACAATTTTTCAATTTCTTCATTAATTTTAGTTTTGGCGGTAATTCGTCCGTAAGTCACGCTCATTCACTCTGCACTTATTAAACAACCAAACGATTTATCTATTGTTTGCGTTATCCGCAATGACTTCGGCCCCTTTATTTCGGATAAACGGGGTTCTATTGTACTACTACGACGACGACTACTACGATTATTATTATTATTATTATTATTATTATTATTATTATTATTATTATTATTATTATTATTATTATTATTATTATTATTATTATTATTATTATTATTATTATTATTATTATTATTATTATTATTATTATTATTATTATTATCATTATCATTATCATTATCATTATCATCATCATCATCATCATCATCATCATCATCATCATCATCATCATCATCATCATCATCATCATCATCATCATCATCATCATCATCATCATCATCATCATCATCATCATCATCATCATCATCATCATCATCATCATCATCATCATCATCATTATCATTATCATTATCATTATCATTATCATTATCATTATCATTATCATTATCATTATCATTATCATTATCATTATCATTATCATTATCATTATCATTATCATTATCATTATCATTATCATTATCATTATCATTATCATTATCATTATCATTATC
>CM060963.1:67702616-67720116 GCA_030765045.1 Tenodera sinensis | reverse complement strand
ACAACTACAACAACAACTACAACAACAACAACTACAACAACTACAACAACTACAACAACAACTACAACAACAACTACAACAACTACAACAACAACTACAACAACAACTACAACAACAACTACAACAACAACTACAACAACAACTACAACAACAACTACAACAACAACTACAACAACAACTACAACAACAACTACAACAACAACTACAACAACTACAACAACTACAACAAGTACAACTACAACAACAAGTACAACAACTACAACAACTACAAGTACAACAAGTACAACAAGTACAACAACTACAACAACTACAAGAAGTACAACAACTACAACAACTACAACAACTACAACAAGTACAACAACTACAACAAGTACAACAACAACAATTACAACAAGTACAACAACAACAATTACAACAACTACAACAAAAACAATTACAACAACTACAACAACAACAAGTACAACAACAATTACAACAACAACAACAATTACAACAACAACAACAACTACAACAACAAGTACAACAACTACAACAACTACAACAACAACAATTACAACAACTACAACAACAACAAGTACTACAACAATTACAACAATTACAACAACAACAACTACAACAATTACAACAATTACAACAATTACAACAATTACAACAACAACAACAACAACAACTACAACAATTACAACAATTACAACAATTACAACAATTACAACAATTACAACAATTACAACAACAACAACTACAACAATTACAACAATTACAACAATTACAACAATTACAACAATTACAACAACAACAATTACAACAACAACAACAACAACAACTACAACAACAATTACAACAACAACAACTACAACAACAATTACAACAACAACTACAACAACAATTACAACAACAACAACAACTACAACAACAATTACAACAACAACAACTACTACTACAACAATTACAACAACAACAACAACTACAACAACAATTACAACAACAATTACAACAACAACAATTACAACAACAACAATTACAACAATTACAACAACAACAACAACAACAACTACAACAACAATTACAACAACAACAATTACAACAACAACAATTACAACAATTACAACAACAATTACAACAACAACAACAATTACAACAACAATTACAACAACAACTACAACAACAATTACAACAACAATTACAACAACAACAACAACAATTACAACAACAATTACAACAACAACAACAACAACATTTACAACAACAACTACAACAACAACAACAACTACAACAACAACTACAAAAACTACAACAACAACAATTACAACAACAACAACAACAATTACAACAACAATTACAACAACAACAATTATTACAACAACAACAATTACAACAACAACAACAACAACTACAACAACTACAACAATTACAACAACAACAACTACAACAACTACAACAATTACAACAACAACAATTACAACAACAACAACAACTACAACAACAATTACAACAACAACAACTACAACAACAATTACAACAACAACTACAACAACAACAACTACAACAACAACAACTACAACAACTACAACAACAACAACAACAACAATTACAACAACAACAACAATTACAACAACAATTACAACAACAATTACAACAACAACAACAATTACAACAACAATTACAATTACAATTACAACAACAACAATTACAACAACAACAACAATTACAATTACAATTACAACAACAACAACAATTACAATTACAACAACAACAACAATTACAATTACAACAACAACAACAACAATTACAATTACAACAACAACAACAACAATTACAATTACAATTACAATTACAATAACAATTACAATTACAATTAATAATTAATAATATAGGGGGCGAAGTCATTGCGGATAACGCAAACAATATATTGTTTGGTTGTTTAATAAGAGCAGAGTGGATGAGTGTGACTTACGGACGAATTACCGCCAAAACTAAAATCACGAGTGTCAGCAGACTTTTTTCCAAGGGGGGGGGCACATGTTGGAAATTTGCAATCATATAATATTAAATCATTATTTTACTGTCAAAATTTATTGTATTTGTTGCAGATAACCGTATTAATTTGAGCTAAACAAAAATTGTTCTTTGCATCAAAATTAAAATAATAGTTTAAAAGTCAGTAACTGACTGCACATTAAGTTCACCAACTTCCAAGGGGAGTCCGTGGCCCCCCTTGCCGCCGTTTCGCGTCGCCCATGACTAAAATAGATTAAGAAATTGAAAAATTGTCTGACTGCAGCTTTGTGTTAAATAGCTAAAACACTCCTCTTTTCATTGTCAGTGCGCCGCGAAAGCGAAATTTGTAATAGTTCACTAATTAAGTCGGTCATACTGGTATTACACAGAGATAATGACAGATGCAGATCTCCGAGATCTTCGTTCGTGGAGTATGGCTGTTCGGAAAATGTCGCATAAATTCGGATTTGGGCAGGCAAGTGTTCGGACTGCTGGCAGACGCGTCTACGCATGCTCGGAGTGCATATACAGACCGAATGTTTCCTTATCCCTGTTCAAGGGCCTCGTACTGAGGAAATGGGGCCGGGCAGGCCGAGGTTAAGCTAGTCTGCTCTCCACTACCCAGGTTCCATGCGTATCTTTTCTGCCGCGCGTTTCAAACACGCAGTACAGTTTTGATGAATCGGAATTGATATTAAAGGATTTGACCATGCGCTGGTCATTATAACCGAGAAAACTTTTCTTGAACTGCAATTTAGGGGAAAATGACGGTTCAAATGATAAAATGCAGAATCATAGTTAAACATTATTTGTTGATGTATTACGATAGGGTAGGCAGTGCCTACCCTGCCTACCCTGAGGAGCCGCGCCTGTTGTTTTTAGAAGATCAGACAGGGAAAGTAATGCAAGTATAAGATTTTATCTTCCTTTATTGAAAGTAATTTCGATTTGAAAAGTGATATTCTAACCTATTCGCCTTTCATAGAAATAAGATGTCCAGACGAATGGAATTATAAAACTTGGAACGGGAAATAAATCATTCCACTCGGTAAAGGGGACATGAAGCGCAGATCTCAAATGCAAAGAGATAAATAATACAGTTAGCATTTGGATACGAAGAGATCTGCAGAACCAGCATTTCTAATGCTATTAAAATTACGGTAGGAAATTATTTAGCTGCAACTCGTGATTTAATGATGCACGCTATTTGGTGGTTTAAGATCTAGTACATTCTACCTTTATAAATCGCCCGAACAAAAATTGTTTCTTTTGATGGTTGGTATATTTATGTGCACTGTGGTGGTAACAGTTAATGTTTCGAAAATTTTGTGCCAGCAATAGATTTACACCACATTCACATTCTAGTCATTCATCAATAGAAGTATGAAAAGTAGAATGTGTACAGTTCATATTTTAACATTGTTTATTTTTATTACATTCATGTGTCTTTTCAATCTTGTACAAACTGTTCCAAAGAAGGTATACTTGTTTCATGTTAACTGAGATAAAACACATGGTTTCACTGCACATTTCACTGTAGGTACAAAGGGAATGCATAACCTTTTATTAAAGATCACTATGTGGTGGCTTTGAAATTCTGCTCTCTTCCCGTGTCCACAACAGAAAACCGAAGAGAGACTTAGCAGCTGAAAAATTATGAAGTACTTGATAGTTAAAACCAGTACTAGGGAATATTTCGAAAATGGTCAAAGCCAAAAAGCTTTTTTGGACATAAATCGTGTGCTTAAATGGTCATTATTTTTTCTTTTCTTTCTTCTGATCAAGTAACCAGAACAAAACTTTCAAAGTCAATACTTAGCGACCCTGTTTTAAAACAGTTTACTATTCAACCTCTTTTCTCCGTGTACCCTCAAAGACAATTTTCTATTCAAGCCTGTACCACTAGGTCTAGCCCTAGGGTTACCCTTAATGCGAGTCATATATTTAAAATTGTATACCTTATTAAATACTATAAAAGGAGTATTATGCTATAAATTATAAAATAAATTCAAGAACTACGTTATAGATAGTGCATACACAAAAAGTATATAATAATACTTCTATTGCAGCTAAAAAACCATAGATATACATTAAAATACGTTATATACGTTTACATATTTGCATATTCTGTGATAGATAGTAGCCTATTACTGCATAGTTTTAAGTGGTAGCGTTCACAAATCTGTCCACATAGTTTACGCACACATGGTTCATGAAAAGCTTTGTTGTTACATATCCTATGGTGAAAAGCATGTACTGCCATTTCTGTTAGCACATACCTAGGCTCCTGTGTTCTGTAGAGGTAAGGAGGTTCTGAGCTCTTTAATGAGGAATGTTTCTCTTGCGAGAAGGTGGACAGGTCTGGATATGGTGGTTTTTGATACTCCGATAGCCCTTTTGATATAAAGTGCTTTTACTCTTTCAAGTGCAGATATATTCTTCTCGCTAACGTGTGGCCATATGACTTCCATCCCATACGCTAGGAATGGAATGATTTTTGTTCTGAATAGCACAATTTCTATCTCTAAGTTGAGGGATATAATGTAGCTGATTTCGTGCATCGCCCTTATAGCTTGTCATATGCTTTGTAAAACATTTGGCACTTTTTTGCAATGTGATTCCCAGGTATTTGAACTCTTTTGCGGGAGGTCCGGGGCTACAGGGTAACTCCATGAGCATAGTCTCAGTAGCACAAGAAAAAAAGTATATGAAACTATGTTTCTGACCTGTTAATGAGATGACTGAGTTTGTTTTCTGTTTGTGGTTGAATCTTCGTTGATGTGAATATCAATAATGGTTCTGGATTCAAGTGATTTCTTTGTTTTGTTTTGATTGTCGTCAATGTAGAGAAATCCTACTCACACAGTAAATAAATAGGGATGGAAGAAGATTGTCGCTAAGTTCAGTGCGCTCTTTGCATGCATAATATCAGAAATCATAAATGTACATGTTTTGGATTTTTATTTTCAGTGAACTGTAAAGACTTCCAAAATAATTTCTGTACGGGAAGATGTAATTGATGACAATGGTGCCAAACGGATTTGTAATTAATTCTTGTGCGTTGTGATCTTTCTCAATATGTGGAAACTATTTTAAAGACTGTTACCTGAGATTTGCTAGGTGGAATTTCATTAATTGCAAGATCAGCAGTAGATTCTAACTAACCGGTGGAGTAAGCAAAATGGATTCTTGGACCGAGGACAGTTCAATCTTTCTCGCTGAAACATTTTTCGTTGTTTGTGATCAATTAGGGAACATGTTGTCTGTGTGTATTTTAAATTGTATTATTTTTGATTATTTATGATCATTTAGGTGACGTATTGTACAGACTATATTCATATTTTAAATTTTACGTACCACCTAAGAAGTCTTCGCGTATCCCTGGCTGAATATATCCAACTTAAACTACTATTACTTGCCCTTACAACTAAACGTGTGATAAAACTATTTCTGTAAACTTTATCTCGTCTATTAAAAGGAAGGGCCGAGAATGTTTAGAATAATGGGTGGAGGAATGTAGTACCTTTAATATGTATATTTTCACCCAGAATGGAATTACTCTATTTGAAAGTTATATACCTACTCCATGATTCGGTTTAGTTGACATCGTTATTGCTTATAATCCTTCAAACACTCATCTTTAATTTTGGTTGCCTTAGGGGCAGCCAAACGAGGCTATATTGCACCCTGTGTTGTAGCAACACCAACTTCCCTTTACTATCGAGAAAAACAAAAATTGTAATCTCTCATTCATTGTACAACAAAACGAATAACTACTGTTTAATTTTGAAGTACGTTTTAATTATAAATGTCAGTAAAACATATTCCGAAGCCATGTTAACACCGACGCTGTACCACCAAAACTGCGAAGGGGGGGGGGGGGTCCTTAAATTTTGCGTAGAGCTTCGATTGGCATACTCAGACAGGAAATAGGGTTGCGCCTTCATTGGGAAGCCCTGCAGGATCAAACGGTTTCGGGAACTACAATTACTTCTAACTCTGGTTCCGAACTTATTTGAACATGGGTTCCATTCTATATCTCGGAAATTTTTTATATGGTTGAATGTAACAGCTGTCGTTAGACGAAATCCATGAAATCCATTCCTGTGCATCCCTGATTGTCAATAGATCATAACCAGGTGCCTGATTATAATTTAAGGGGGGCATCCTACTGTCTTTTCAAACTACTATCTTTTTCTAGCAAAATGAAAAAAAAAATCGTAATTTGTATTCTGCCAATAGACCATATCCCAAGCCTTCGACCATACTGTGATATAATTATATTTTATGCACGGCCATCTACTCAGGCGCTGCATAGCAATAGGTTACCTCCATCCACTGAAATTACAGGAGCAATACAACTTATTTTTCTCGAATTTCTACGTCTGGATTTCACTCTTAATGTGGTTAGTGAACGAAAAGTTAGCAACTTCTAGTACGTTCTACCATATTTTATACGTATGCTTTTGGCAAATTTTAATGTAGAAAAAACTGAGTAAACCTTAATTTTTACATAAAAATGGGTTTTTTTCAACACATCTTTTACCATTCAAGACGCCCCACTTCGCAATTTAATTCAGAGTTCCTTGAAACTTTGCACATATATTAACATCTATACTGTGCATATATTTTGCTAAGAACATAAAAATCTATGCCATAATTTGTGTCAAAGCTTAATATTGAATTTCTAAAAATGGTAACATGGTTTTTCTTTGTGTAGAATGACTCCAAATTCGCTACATTTTAAATTGACTACTGTAATAAACGCTGAAAAATGTGGTGCAAAGTGGATGAAAATAAAGAATTTCCAAAACATTTTAGAGTTCCCTCCTAAAGATCCAAACGACGTGGAGTCCAGTTGACGCGAACGTGACAGAGGTAGTGATTAGGAAAAGGTTCTATATTCTGAACGGTGCTAAGCAAGCGGTTTAGTAAGCCCTGAAGTTAGCATTGCTAGAACATTTTGACGCAAACGCTCCTCTCCTTCGAAGACGTCGCCTTTAAGACCTATAAGATCTCGTGTTTGGTGTCCGGACTAGCTCTAGCAAGAGGTCTTAATCTCAGGGTATGCGCGAGTTATGGTAGGAATGGAACCAAACGAATAATTAACCAACATATCACTTTATTTGTAAATTTGAAGATTTGTAGAGAATTGCCGACGATATGTAAATAGAATGTAACTTTGTAACTTCAACTACAACGTTATAACACTTTAACTTTGTCACCCTTTAGCGACCGCTGAATTATGTATACGCGCTAGCTTACGTACAACACCCAAGTTGCACGTGTACTCTCGGCTCGATTCAAGACTTGCGTTGCATTTGTTTTTGCGCGGGCAACAAGAAGGAAGCGATTTCCATTGGCTAACTTTAGAGCACGTCATGGCAAGATAGGAATCAGCCCGCTAAATCGTTAGTTTTGTGCATACAACAATTGTAACCTTATCACTCTTTTAAATCTGCCTAGGCTTCCATTCTTGAGACTTTAACATATTAGCTTTATTACGTCTTCCCCTTCACTATTGACTAGAATCTCCTTTTGTTTCTTTCCATTATCAAATATATATTGACATTATAATTTCGGTTTCAATTTATAAAGAAAAGATCGGCAGCTTGTAGAACAATTCAGCACTCATCATTCCCTGATGCATGCGATTCTCTTTGCTGATATATGCATCTGGGAAATGACATGCACAAACCAATTTCAAAGTTCTCTTTAAATATCTTTTGCATAAAATCTACAGCAGTTTAAAATTTTATTACAATATGTTTATGCTCCTTTACGTCCCACGCCTTTTAGGTATATGTGCAACATTTTCAGTTAACATTACTGTTGGTCTAGAATAAAATAAAATCAGGTGTGTAATTTCCTGTAAAGTTGTACAACTAGAAATATATTTCACTTATAATACCGAAAGTAGCGACAATCGTTTATGTTTGAAGACCTTAGTTCGTAAGCTTCCTGCTGATACTTCATACTCTATGGAGAAGATAAACGCAATTAAGCACCTGGAGAAATTATCTCATTTCAAAAGTCTTGTATAGGTCGTGAACAAATCTGGAAGCTGCTTTCCTTCTCTCCCTCTCTGCAACGGCTGACAGGGGGTAAAGGCAGGCAAGCTTGGTGTCAATGACTAAACGTTACTACAACAGCGTGCAGCTGAAACAATTATTGTAGTTCACATGAAAGCAATTGTTGGCACATATCCATAGCTACAGCCAAATCACTTTGTTCACCATAATGCTAATTTTTACACATATATGTCATTAGCAATATACACTAAAGCTATGCTAGTGAACTTCACTCCTTAATGGACGGTAACGTTGCGACTTTTGCGCATACGTGATTGCGCAAATTCTCTCACATCAGTCTTTCAGGTGAAGAATTGCCACTGCGCAACTAGGGGAATTGTTCTTGTCTTGTCTCCGACCTATACATTGAGCGTTTCAACTTATGGCAGATATAAAATTTAATGGCGGCTGATAACTGACCATTTCTACTAGTTTATTCTCTTTCCTGTTATTCAGATAAAACTTGTGGGCGCAAATGATATCTATATCACCGTCTTTACCGTTATTTCACAGCGTGTTTAACTACACAATACCACAAGGCATGGCAAGTTTCTGATTGGATGTTATGTTGATCAGCTACTCCTGCCACTCACATAAAATTATGTCTCTAGTAAATATGACTCTAGAATTCAGTTGATCTTATAATCAGTATGAAATATCTAGCGTTGGAACGTAACGATTATATACACCTAATAAATATTTTATAAGAATACCAGAACGCACTACAGAGAGGCTCGATTTTTTATGTTTGACGGAAAATTCACTTTAGTCATTCTTTAAAAAAGTTGCATAAGTTACATAACAAGTATTTGCTACACCAATTCTTTCTTTATTAGGAATAAATACAAATGCGAGTGGTGATTCAAGACGGTTTACTTGTGTGTCCGACAGAGGATAACATTGAAACAGACTATCAATAAACTCGACTGATGCAACACGATGTGGGACCTTGTAGTTATGTTCTGCTCTGCGCTCAATCATTTTTTCATAACGGTTATTGCGTTAATACTAAACAAGAACTCGACGAATAAACGTGTTTTCTCCTAAATATTGGTTATTAAATTAAATTCATACACACACACGCACACACACACGCACACACACACGCACACACGCACACACACACACACACACACACACACACACACACACACACACACTCACACGCACACATAAATTCTGTCATGCTTCGGTACTCTAGAATGGGGAATAACGCATTCCCAACGATTGGATTTGAAAGTTAATACAGTCATTGTTCTGTTTGCTCTTCTAATCAGTCACAGATATGATGAAAGGTGTGAATGGTGAGTATAACTTTCATCACAAGTATATCACGGCTAGATGTGATCAAAGCTGCTACATTAACAATGTATGTGGTCACATTTCTGTGTGCAATACAGGCTTTAGTGCAGCTCATGTAATACGGTTCTAGTGCATTCAGTCGACCAGAAAACCATTAGCTTAAAGGTTAGATTCCCAGAAAGTCAGTCAGGCTGTTGCCAAGGTACACAGAGGAAACTGTAAATTACAGAGGTGAGGAAATTCTCAGAATTTTAGCATAGCATGTTTGAGATGCAAATTAGCAGCTGTAGGATTGCCAACATAGCACGGGAACATTGTTATATCAGTAGTTAGAGCGGACTTAAGTTAATAAAAGAGTATTACAAAATTACTAAATTTTTCTTCGTATGTTTACGTCTTTAGAGAACAGTTGACTGATCTATTATAGGCCACTCTAGCACTTAAAGACCGTGCTTGAGTGAATAGAGTTAACGATAACTTCAACTTAACATTTCTGTGACGGATGGCAACACACTTCGCATTTTTATCACGAAAACAACGAAGTCCTGTTACATCAGATGGTAGAAACATACCTCAATAGTCACTATTTCCAAAGATGGGATGTAGATACAGTTTAATCCTTCAACCTTCAACGCACATCAAACACATTTATTAATAGAGGGCAGATTAAAGTGAATTGGTTTGTGATTTCAAGTTACTGATGCACTGAGCATATTGTCTTGGTACGTGTCCCCTGGTTACAGACTATAGGTAAACAAATATACCATGAAAGTAAACAATGCTTTAGATTCCAAAGAGCCATACGCAATTAGAATTGCAAAATCTGTAATCGCAATGGATATTTAAGTAGTTTAGATTTCATAAAAAATAGCTTTTGTTGCTTATTCAATGCCATAACCTCCTTAGAAGCATCTGAATTATACATGCCAAAGGCTACAAGCATGGTGGAAGATATGTGTGCAAAAATTAAGGAAATCAAATCTGGAAAAGCTAGGAAAAATGTGAACGATAGACTTCAGAGTGTGTGAGGAAGAAGAACTTTATTTTCAGCAATGTGTGCTATGTTAGATGTCTTCCTACAAAATGTAACGGAGCTCTCCAGATCAAAGCGTGTAAGAAATGTCTATTATTAGCTTTTGCGATGTCAAAAACAATGTCTCACAAGACAGCTTTTATTTAAGTGATAGACGGAGAACGTTCACGTTCGACAATCTCCCCGTTTACATTGTTGTACGCTGCAATGAACAGACTATGTAGTATTCCTAAAAGGTGAAATAAAAACATTAACAGCCGTCATATACAGACAGTGTACGCGTCAAATATATCCGGGCTCATCCTCTATCCTTCAACAGTAACAGTCTATAGTACAAGGTAAGACAACCTCACAGAAACGGTCACACTGATCAACCCCCTAATTATTTGCCTCCTTTAAATTTATTGTCAACTTCACTGTCAAGTTATTGTCAACTTTTGCTTATCCTCACACTCCCACGCATACTCTGAGAAGTAGGTGTCAGTTCTGGAGCAGGGGGATAATAAACACCGGGGAACGAGTTTGGAGGGGGCATCAAAAGTTTGACACATCATTACCGATTGCCATAATTACATATGTATATTAAATAGGTATATAAACACGTAAATAGTTGCCATGAAAAACTATATTTTTCCCTAGTTATTGATGAAAAACGCATAAACCAAATCAAGACTGTATATAATCGATGTTTCTGGATCAGTGATACTTTACACAGCAATTAAATCCGAGTTCATAACAGCTGCAGATTCAAACGACGTGGAAACTGTTTTCCCATAAAACTAGGTAATAGTTATTTGTGTTTTGAGTTGCAATAGCAACCCATACACACAAGCAAAACAACAAAATTGCTGTGGAAATGTTTGCTTTGTGTACCAAAGCCTCCAAGCGCATGATTTACTTGTAGCTGTAGTGGGTGTATCTGGCCAACTTGGCTGAGAGAGTTCTGTAACCGACCAGAAGAAAGGATTGTCAACAAGTAAACAAAGCAAATACACATGCTGATGTTTACGCGCACTAGTGAAATCCATTTCTTATTGTTAATACTACCTATGGTACTGTTGGCAGCAATCGAGTTATTGGCATTTGAACAGATGTGTGAGCCCACATACTGGGGTTCGCTGTGACAATTTTTCTCACTTTAGGTCTTTGTGACTTGAAGTCTGGACATGTAAAGTGTTGTTTGTTTCAGTAATTTTTCCACCCATTAAGTGTGAAATGGAAAAACTCAATTAACATGAGTACTATTGCTTAGGTTATCGAATTTAGGAACACCTCATTGGCATAAAATGACAATATTAAAAGGTTAAAACCTTTGTTGATTTTCTAGGAAGTTTTTTTTTCTGTAACGAAGGTATACGCTGTTCAATTTTAGTACTGTCAATTTTAGAATATAGCAATTTGTCCAATTTATTTCTTTTTTCGCACTAGATTTAGTTTATCTTCAGACAGGTTAATACACCGCGTATATTCACTAACTATTCGATTTCCTAAACAAACGTTTTTGTTGGTACTCCCGTAATCCATAACCCAATTTTAACTAGATATAACATTAATAAATATACACATAGTTTTGATCCACAAACTTGAAAATTTTTAAATTGCATTTAAATGCTTTACAAACAGGAACTCTAAAACAATGCAATTTAAAAAACGTCCATTCCCCATCTGAGTGGCTATATAACAATTTCAGTATAAAATCAAACATTAAGAAGTAAACTCCCGAGTCACATAAAAAATCAAATTACTGTCACTTGAAAACACCAATAGGGACGAAGTTTAAGGAATACGACAAGGCTACCTTGCTCTTGTACACCTGTTGCTCTCATTGTCATTGGACCATCTTCTTCATATTGCCGTCGTGCCTGCCACGAGCATCTCTCTCTCTCTCTCTCTCTCTCTCTCTCTCTCTCTCTCTCTCTCTGTGTGACGTAATGGAAGAAATAGGCAGCTGATGAAGTATACGTCGCACAGTGACGTCTGTGATGCATCAATCCGTTTGGTCACATGCCCATGACCTTATACCGGACTTTAGCGTGCGGGAATCTTGATGCTGGGCTTCGGGAGACAAAATGCGAAACTTAATGGCTCAGTTGTATTCAGCCTTTTTTTTTCCCATTCATATGGACAAATGTGGTGACTAATTAAAAACATTCTAAATGTTGTAAAAATATAAGGCAGGCTAAAAGGTTGTATTCTGCAGATGTTAAATGTGCTAAATTAAAATATGACACTGGAAGTTTAAGCTATATATAGAACTGAGGTGCATAAAGTATCCCAGAATGGTACGCAACAGCTTTTGGTAATGGTAAATGTAGTCCCACCCTTAGCCAGCATGAGCTGCTCTCTTTCTCGAACATAATTTGTAATCGCTGGATTTGGACAGGAAGAATATTTTCACTCTCCTAAAATGTGGCCAAGCTGCTGAAGGGTAGTATTACACGGTGGATGTCCACACTGGTGGAATAGCGATAAGGCAATATCTCATTGAAATTAGGTGCAGAAAATAAAATATAATTTAATACAGACATAAGACTAAACACGAAAAACTATCTTCCTCTTCTTGCCACTCATGAACCCTGAAAGTTGTAGATATCATTCAGTTTAACGAAACATTAATAATCCTCCGCGCCTTCCTATAGAAGGCCAAATTAACAGTCACCTTTACCACTACACACCAGAATTTCTATATTATATGTTGCCAAATCTTAAGTTTTTTCCTCGCACATGAAATGCAATTTTAACTTTGTTATTTTCCAAATTCAAAGAATAATTCTATTTCCTTTCTAATTATCAAAAGTGACCTAAATGCTTATACTAATTACTTTTTGTTAACACGAAAATTTTCTAGTACACACCTATGAAAAAATTGAAACTTATCATTCTTGCATTATGCATTGACATTAAGGGATATTATTTGTTGCAATTATTTATTAATTATCAATAAGTCATTTTCAATAGAGGAGAAAAATCTCTTCGAAATAAAAATGGAGGGAACAAACTCGTATGAAGTTGCAAAGAAAGAAGCCATTGTCTTTAGCACATAGAAGCTCAAGTAGTTAATATTAGAGTAAAACTTCTCCGATAAGAGATGCTAAGGTTTACTTTTCTACTCCAAAATGTGAAGAAGTGATGATTTCTCTCCTACGAACTGGTGCATATTTTACTTTACAAATGGTATTTATTCATCATAAATAGTATACTTAATATATAATTTGTAACGTGTATCACATCCTAATTAACAAGACTGCACCAAAAAAAAAAAAAACTAATATTGTTTATTTTTTTATTATTTTTACCATTTGGTAACTTTAGATATGTAGCAAGGTATTACGACCGTTTCGTCCTTTACTGTGATGTTACTTTCGCCGCCAGAACTGCACTGCCATCCGCTGTTACTAAGGCGTTCGTATTCTGAACACCGGCAACCTTCGACAACAATGCAAGATTCGGCTGCCAACTCTTTTTAGAGCTTTCTGAGATTCAGATAAACAAATGTAACTGCGAAAAAATAGCGATGAAGTTGGCTAGCTTTGCACACTCCTTAAAGAAAAACGCACACGCATGCACACAGGCGTGCGCGCGATCGACATTTTCCAAAATAAACTTTTGGATGTTTCAGAACACCACAAAACGTGCTTTCCCGGTGAAATTCTACAACCAAGCTTTGGAAGTACTGTTGAAATTTCACTTATTTATGGAGGGTTTAAAGTGCTATGGTTCTTGGCGCCCTATTCTATTTTGGGCATTAAAGACCGCTTGGCTTTCCAGAGAGAGCTCTTTATCAGGCTTAACGAGCTGTAAATCTACTACGCGGACCACCGGCTTTACTTCCCTTCAAAGGAAGCTGTGCTAAATGCTTTTACGCCCAAAAATTCCATAATATATTGACAACACTCTGCAAATTTTATAAATACCAGTGAGAAATCCTATCTCCTAAGCTTGGAAGACGTTCGAGGGAATCGGCATGGGATCAGCATGATAAAGAGGTGAAACAAATGACAAAAGCATATGGAAAGGTATGAAAAGATGAGTAACAGACATCAGCTAAGAGGAAATTGAGTTGGATTTTAACTTAACTTTCTCTAGCTCTGGCAAATGAAACGAAATTGAATTGGGGCAAAGAGACGTACGAATATATATAAGTTAGAAAGAAAGGATAGTCAAAAATGGTGTGATTTACACTGAAAGATTGGGAAGCACATAAAATTAGTGACGATTCTGGCAGAAGAATCTATGCTTTCTGTTCATGTTTCTGGCATAATATCCACCGTGAGAAAACCAGCAAACCACAGCGAGAATAAGTTTGGCATTCACTGCCTTAGCAGAGGAATTGGCAAAATTGTACAATTTCCTGGCTATAGCTGACGAAGCCGCATCAGATTTAAGTTAGTAGAGATAATTTTTCTATGCTTCTCTTTAATTGCTTTTTGCCGTCTTTAACTTGCATCTTAAGTATGCATCCATGCACTAAGTATTGGTATAATAAGTTTAATAATTTGACACAAATAAATATAATACCTATTCCTAGGTGGAGTCCAATAAGTTGGTGTCCAATTGTTTTGCAGTTTCCAAAGACAAGACACCTTGAGGAGCCTCGAACTGTCTTGAAGATTCGGTTATGAATAAACGGGACTTGTGTACTCAATTGCGCTTCCTTCACGAGCGTTTAATTTGACTCACTTGAGCTTTCCTCTACAACGGGAGGGGGCGGATGCAGGACCTAGTGCGTAATGCATAAGTTATGTGCTCACTACTCAATCCGTGGGTAGAAGAACATGCTTATTCACTTTGCTGCAATTTAATGGAACTGAGTAATGGAAAAAAGCGTTTAATTTGAGAGAAGTGGCAGTTCATTAAAAAGTTAGTTATTACGAAACATTTAAGCATACGATTGGCGAATTTTTGCGGAGAGTAAGTTTAAAACTCGGATCCATTGCACTCACATGATATTCTCCACTCACTCTTCTATAAACTATTCTTATAAAAGCTTATTATTCTAGCTACTTTATGTTAATCCGGATAACTTTCTATTCACATTCGTACAGCTAACGTTACGACGATAACTAGGTTCTTAAAGAGCTGTCTTTCGAACCGTTTTGGTCGTTGACTTGTTCCATTCATGCCTTTGAACACAACTGAGCTAATGTATGAACTAAGGCTTTCGCGGACGGTGTCCTGACTGTTAGCCAGTTTTATCTCTTCCGGGCTTGTAGGCGTGGTCAAGAAGGCATTGAAGATACCGACGTTTCGCCAAGTAATGCGCTTGGCATCTTCAGGGTAAGATGATTCCGTTGTCAACTGCTAATAGTCACAACTGAGCTAGTTTACATGGGAGAGCTGGATATAACAGAACTCGAAGTGTCTTCTTTTTGGTGTGTCATTTCCTGTTGACACACACTGTGATAATATACAAGGAAAAGCTTAGTCTGTTTACTACATAGTGTTTCTTCCACCACATCCTAATCTTAGAGGATATTACGATATTGAGTCAAGTGACACAAGGAAAAACGTTTTGTTAAAATTAAGTGAAGAGGTTAGAGCATAAGAACGGAAGAACTAATCGATATAAATGGAAGTCGCAAGGGAATATTATTAACCAAACTTAGTAATAGTATTGTGACACCAGCCGCACTTCAAAGAGACCCTCAAGGTTAAGCTAACTCACACCATTCCTTGGAAATACGCACCCCGACACAATGGAGCGGGTAAACAAAGCAATTCTAGACTGCATATGCCAAGTACCCACTGCTATCTTGTCTACGAGAAGTTTGACGAGAAAAGGTGTGTTTTCTAGAGAATTCGCCGGCACTTCGCCTCGGCTATATAAACGAGTGAGCAAATCAATGTTAGGGCAGCTTTACAGAGTTAAGTATTGGTTTATCAATTAGTGTTTAAGTATGTGTTGTATATAGTCCTTGTTGAGAGAGTTTGAGTATCATCAGAGACAGCTTTAGAGATTTAATTGTCACGTTGGTGTTTGTTGTATTGAAACAGATTTTAGTGAATTAAACCTCGAAGTGAAACGGTCAGTAGCTATGCTGGAATAGATTGAAGCTAATTGGAAATTTTGCTCATAATTGCTAATTTAAGAAATAGTATTTTAAACGAGAAAGTATCTAGTGTTAGGAAGGGTATGGTTATTAATATTTATGAAGAAAATTGGGCTGCCTTATATTTTCATTGTTATCATAAAAATGCAATTAAACTGGTAGGAATACTAATATTGAAAGTCGTGTATAAATATGCTGTCTGTGACCAATAGTAATCGTTTCGTGAATTAGTACACGAAATTCTTAGACTGCAATTTAAACATTAATGACCCTATCTCTAGCATGATATTACCACAAATAACATTGTAGCATTAAGATTTTGTTCCAGAAAATGTACCACTTTGAAATAAAAATTTGAATATCTTTTTTACGAGCTGAAAGTGTAATTTAATTTTAATGTCTCTTCACGCAGTCCCTGAGCTCACTGGCTTGGCAAATACTTTAGAAATGTTGCACAGAAGCGAAAACATTTAATGGCATTAAATCGATGCAGGGTTCTAGCGGCAGAAGCTTGCAGAACGAGTGTTCGTATTTCATAAGGCGCTACAGTGTTTTCAACAATTTCTTAAATGTTTCAGAAGTTAGATTTACATACTGTAAATGATTACGGTGAAAATTTTCTTTTACTAAACACAATAAGATTTCTCACTTTTCTTTTTCGTAACACATTCACATGTCCTTCTCTAATTCAACATACAGTGCGTACAATATTTCTATGGTTAAAACAGAAATATAACGTATTAAATCCATACGGCTTTCTCCGCTCATTCTACTTTTACGAAACACAGTAACAACTCTTTTTCTACGTCCTCTTCTATAAAACAATTAATACAATTACTTATACGTTTGAAATAGAAATGCAGCTATTATATTCACAGGTTTCCCTACACTTCTTTTATCTAACACATTCACGCATTCTTCTGCACTCGCTCTTCAACATACGCTCATACAATTTTCTATAAGATTGAAACAGAAAAGCAACGTATTACATTCGTGTGCCTTTGTTGTCTCACTTTTCTTTCATGTAACACATTCACAGTATTTCT